>PVLC010014759.1:0-38439 GCA_004027655.1 Graphiurus murinus
AATACTGAGGATTGAACTCAGGCATTCTACCTCCGAGCTATACCCCCAACCCTATTTTTTATTCTTTATTTTGAAACTGAGTCTCACTAAGTTTCGAGTGCCTCACTAGGTAGCTGAGGCTGGCCGCGAACCCGGATCCTCCGGTCTCAGCCTCCCGAATGCTGGGATTACAAGTGTGTGCCACCACACCTGGCTACCTTTTGTGACTTTGAAGAAAGTGGTTGTGTCTGTTGAGCAGCGAGAAGATATTTACTGGGCACATTAAGAACAGTAAAATCAGTGAAAACAAAGGGTGAGATTGCTGTGTATAGTTCAAAACCATTTTGGTTACAACCTCTCTAGTTTCTTACCAAAAGGCTGAACATTTTTGCATGCTCTGCTTGGGGACAGTTTTCAGGCAGTTTGAATCTGAGGTCACAAGTGTAGAATCCCGTCAGGTTACAATCGAACTTAAGCTCTTGCAGCAGATTCCTTTTGTGATTCATGTCAGAAAGTAAACAGTTTGAATAAAATACTAACAGATAAAACTTTTAACAGAAAATGACTGTGGGATATTGAGATGCAGCTATTTGTTGATAAATGTACTCCATCTTTATGTAGTTCATCAGTCATATGAGATGTACTTAATGCAGTTCAGCAGTTACAGTGGTCCTTTCTCCAGAACTATGCCTATGGCTATAGTTTCTTATTTTCTTCCTACCTCTCATTGGTCTGACTTACCTACATTTCCAAAAGTTGAGGCATTCTTAGAAGCTACACAGATACTCAGAGATGATGTGAGTAAAGCACAGAAGGACACACCTGATACAGAGGTGTTCAACACCTAGAGGCTATTCAATATGCCGTTGCTGTTAGTCCTATAATATCCAAATGATCAGCACTCAGCTTCATGTCTTCTGTGTGAGTTTTGTTTAAAATTATTTGCCTTAAGAGAAAAACTATATAAAGCCTTTTGTTTGTGTACGATAATAAAATTTTACAAACTCATACTGAGTGCTAATTGTGGACATTTTAGTAATTTACTCAAGCAGAGACCACAGGTAACATGAGCAATATTGCTTATGAGCTCAGAAACTTACAGCCACAATGGTCACTTATTATTGAATAGCTTATTTTATGGTAATGGATAGAAAAGTAAGTAATATTTAAATGTTAGTTCATGTTTACCAGTAAGCTCTGGTAGCAAGTTAATTGCTATTCCATTTCTTCCTTCCTCCTAACAATACTATTGTTCCATAAATGGTGTGTACTCCCCACCCAAATATACACATGTATAGTAGTAACCTTTTAAGATATCCAAACTCATCAATTGATATATAATCTAAAAAAAAAAACAAAGTAAAGAATGCTTTAATTTATATTTAAAGAACCTCACAATTCATGTCATTGGACTGCTGGGTTTTTCTGCTTAAGCTGAGCTGATGATAATGTGAAGGGAATTTAAAAGCCTTGTATTCTCTTTTCTCCTCCCTAAGTGTAGTCAGTCCTCAGAAACTAGACTCATCCTTTCTTTTTCAACCAAATATTTTATTTAATTATGACACTAATTTTTTGGTTATGCTTTTCTTGGGTGCTAACTTTGTCAGAATGCCAAGCAAATATTAGAAAATGGGCCTGGGTTTATTGAACAACGTAGAATATTTTGAGACCAGAAAATTTTGGTCTCTTGCTTCCAAGAGCATTTTTAACCATTTTGATTTTTTAAAAGGAAGAGAGAAATTAAAAGGAAAAAAAATATTGAAAAGTCCAAGCAAGCACCTCTTTTGCACACCTTGGATTGCAGTAGTGATATTTGATGACAATTTTGTTAAGGATACTTGAAAAGGGAACAGGTTTTACAGTTCTTAGAACTTTCTTCAGCATAAGCAATTTGTCTAGATTCACAAAATCATTAAAAGTTACTAATTTAAATGGAATAAAGTGAAAACTCGACTTGCCTTTTAAAGGCTTTGGTGACCTAACTCTTGTTGTGTTCCTGTCTGCCTGCCTTCATCTCCCAGTACATCCTCGTTCGCTCATTGGATTTTAGTTGTCCTGATATCTTCATGCATGGACTTTCCTGTATTGGGAATTCTCTCTTTGCATAACCAAAGCCAATGTTTCTACCTGCCCCCTCTTTTATGAGGCTCTCCTTGACCATTCTGAGTATGTCTCTCTCAAACTGTCTCCTACCAAACCACCTTATTAATAACACTTCACATTTGGATGACCTGATTATTGCTTGTCTTTCCTCCAAATCCCCAAGGTTGAAAGGAATCTGTCTCTTTATCTCCACACATCTCAAATTTCAGGTAGTACTTGGCATAAGTAGGCTCTCAGTAAATATTTGCTCATTAAGTAAATGAATCTAATGAGTTGATGGCAAGGAACTAAATTTCACTTAAGATATTTAAGCCCTTCATAAAGGGAAAAGGCTTGACACAAAATCCACTGCACAGCAAGGACAGTAGAGCCAGCTCTGTTAGCTTCTCATCCAAAGTCCTCTTTCTCTACTGTAGTATGATGCTGTATTGATAGCAGAGTGAGGATGGATTTTATTGCACAACATGGCTCAGGTCTGTAGCCTCTGAAAATGTGTGGTGATATTTCTGAGAGCCTCTAGGGCTGAGCTTTTACTCTCTTACATTATATGTGTTGTTTTAGGGAATCAAATAGAATGACGACTTTTCTATATAGAGGGAAGGCTCTTCCAAATATAAGGAAGGCTCTTCCTATATAGAGGAAGAGCCAGTAACATTTGTTTATCTATATTTAGCTTTGGAGCAGGTGGTTGATTTAAAAGCTCAGAGGTAATGTGGGAATACAGAGATAGAAAATGAATATGTACACATTACTCCCATATTTCTGTGTAATTATTTGCAACTTAAGAGAACTGGATGTTCAAAAACAAAAAAACCCTCCGTCCAAGAGTGTCTTCAGTAGCAAGCATCCCTTGTAAACTTAAAATATAATTTGGTTTATCAGCGATCAGTTTGTTGATTTTCTAGGACATTGTAGAGCTGGGATGTAGCTCAGTGGCAAAGCACAATACCTTGGGTTCAATCCCCAGTACCAAAAAGGAAAGACAAAAAAAAAGATATTGTACCTTAAAATTCTATAAGATACAGTTAGTGGTTTTGATTTATGGATAAAAAAAATGAAATAAAATAGATGCCACTTACCAGAAGTTACTTAGGATCATTTCTGCAAGTTACTTACCAATGCAAATGGGTATTTGATAGTGTCTGTGCACATAAAGAGACTGAGAGACATTATTGATTTTTGGAATAAGCAATTTTTGTTTGCTCATAATATTACCCATATTTTATTTACCTTTCTTCCATTTAATTGTGTGTGCCAGGAAAGGATACATCCTAAATGATAAATCCTACTGATTTAAAAAATGTAGTGGTTTCACTTGTCTTGACGTACTTAACACTGGGAATGCAATTTACTCTGGTAGAATAAAACCGAGAGAAATATGCTAGGGAGCTTTTGAGAAGAATTGATTTACTCACTAAGATGGGCATGTTCCCTCTTCTCTTCTGTTCTTGAATGTTATCTCTGTATGTGATGCTTGGGACTGCCATAGGCCTCTGGGGCCCAAGATGGACAAACCAGCACCATGAGAGAGGCCAGTTACACAGGCAGATAAGAGAACGAGGAGTGCTTGATGCTGTCTTGAGTTGCTGACTAACCTCCCCTATTCCTGCCTCAAGGTTGCATGGGAGAGAAGGTTGTCCACATTATTTAAACCATGTTTAGTAGGGTGTTCTCTTCCCTATAGCAGAACATATTTAACAGATACAAGTTTATTGAATCAACTAAACAAGACATCACAAAATATAAAGTCCCAAACCACTGTGCTCCTCAGCAAGAAAGAACAACAAAAAACTACATATCTTAAGATTTAAGCAGTTATGAATGACAAGCATATAGAACATTACCCTAATATATGGACTGCCAACATCAACAGATGATGAGTATTTATTTACACAGCTCGAGCAGAAATCAAGATTTAAACTTGTGAACTTAGCTTTATTTTCTGCACATAGTTTTCCTTGGCACATGCAGAAAACAAGTGTTTTTAATTCTGAAGAGAATGTCATTTTTATCTTTTGCTAGTGGGCATCTTTGGATCCTAGTTAAAAAATATTTTTCTTATAAGTTCAATTTTTCTAGAAAAAATACCAAGTTCCTGAACATTTACATTTCAGGGGACTGACAACAAATCAGATTTTCCATCAGACTTTTACTCTCCAAGTTGCTGTTAGTGTGAATGTTACCAGCATAAATTTACTTTGATGTTACAAGCTTCCTTAAATTCAGTATCTAAATTGCTTTGTTTTTCTATTCCAACATACATGTGCTTTTTATGTTTACTTATAGGAACATCATGTAAGATATGGAAACATTTCTAAAATAGACACTTTAAGTTATATGAGTAGATTAAATAATTCAGTACTTCTGAAATATGCTCCTTTTTGCTAAAGAAGACAAATCACAACTTTTCCATTTCTTTCTTATAGCTCTTTTCTGTTCATTTTCCCATTTTTTCCTTAAGTCAAATTAGATAATTTCTTTTCCGGAAAACTTATTTCATTCAAACTTAAAATTTACTAGCTGTATGAAGAATTACATTCTCTTTATTTTAAATCCACTGCCTCACTATCTATTGTTAGGTATTTTTTTTCCCATATCACAGCATGGTATCCAGAGATTTTCTTGATTATTTATTTATTTGTATTGGGGATTGAACCCAATGGCATTTTGCCTCCAAACTATACCCTCAGCCCTATTGAAACAGGGTCTCGCTAGTTGAGGGCAGCCTCACAAATTGCTGAGACTGGACATGAACCTGAAATCCTCCTTTCTCAGTCTCCTAATACTGGGATTACAAGTGTATACCATCACCCCCAGCTTACTTGATTATTTAAACGATACTTAGAAATCCATTATTAGTATATTGATGACACAAATTTTCATGTAGAGTAGTATACCAAAGCTGGGATGGTGGCATATGCCTGTAATCCCAGTAGTTGAGAGGCTGAGACAAGAGGATCATAGCTTCAAGGCTGGTCTACAGCTTAGTGAGGCTCCCAACCATTTAGTGAGACACTGTTTCAAAATAGAAAATAAAAAGGACTGAGGGTATAGCTCAAAAATAGCATGGCCATGAGTTCAATCCCTAGTAAGAACAACAAAATAAAAATTAAAAAAAAGAATATTATGCCAAGAATTTTTCCTGAAAAGATGTGACCCCCAATGCATTTGTGAAATAGTTTTCTCTTAAATAATTAAAGCATTTGTATCCTTTCTGACTCTTCACAACCCATTTATGTCTAGAGCACCATGTCTAACTTGGTGCTTAGAAAAATTTTGTACTATCTACAGGCATGTAGAGAACAAAGTCACCCTACAAAAAGATGTCGAAGAAACATAAGTCCTTTTGTCCTGTTGTTGGGATTGCTTTTTTAGTTTTGTTTTGCTTTTCCTATAGCACCTCTCAGAGCAATGGATACTCCAATGCATGCAAAGCAGTTTCATAACTCTGCTCCATGCAAACATCTCACTTAGCTTGATGAATATGCCAAATTTCCTCATGGCCATGGAGCAATTTCTCAGATTTTGGTTATATCATTTATATGGAATATAGACCACTGATCGATGTGTATCCCCTAGATTCTGATCTCTTTGAGAAGGCTTGACTGCCTGGATTTTCTCAGTTACGGCAATGTGCCTATGAAGAGTAAAAAATTTAGAGGAATAAAATAATAGTGCATGCTAATAATGTAAGTGTATTTGTGCCTGTATTTGGTCATATGCTAATGGATACAGGTTCTTTCTGTGTTTTCTCTGACATCCCAGTCTTTTCCTTGAGGAAGTTCAACATGGAGGAAAACGATATGTTTGTCCTGAGAAGAAAATGAATGGCATTGTTTCAAGGTTTCTTTCAGGTCCACTGAAGACAAAAAGAAGGTAGAGGTGTTCTGCTATTCAGTGGAGTAAAATTTTCTGGAAATAAGGATTTATAGAGTTGCTTTAAAACTGTGTGTGTGTGTGTGTGTGTGTGTGTGTGTGTGTGTGTGTGTGTGTGTGTGTTATGGAGGTGGCTTGGGAGATAGTGGGAGACACTGAGAAACATATCATCAACCTTTAGATGTAAAGGGCCTTGAGATCGTTTCTCAGTGTGAATAATACCACATTCATCATTTATAAAACCACAATCCGGTAGCACATATCACAGTAATATAATGCAATGATAGGGCTGCCATTGGCAATTTTGACTACTTTAAAGCTTTAGAATCCCATGCCATGCAAATTTTAATTTGCTCATCTTTTGGGCTTGGGTTTAAATTACCCTGGTTTTCATCCTTATATAAGTGAACAGGAGCCATAACTAAGCAGTGAACCTAGTTTACAATAAACTTTTGCACCTTGATTTGACTTTATTCTTTTGTTCTGTTGATTAAATTTACAGTAACTCTTGAGACATGTTAAAACTTTTTTGGGGGAGGGGAAACAATTATTAATGAGGGAAAACATAAAAGAAGTGCATTAATTTGCTCATAAAGTATGAATAGGAAATATATTTTTTTTGACATAAGGTCTAGAAGAAGGCCTGCAACCACTGAGAGTATTTCTATATTCATGAATTCTTAGAATCTTTTGTGGATTTCTGGAGGCCAATGTATCATCTATTTACACAGCAATTTAAAAAATGTTCATATTTCTTGTTTACTTGAACCTCACAACAGCTTTTTGAGACAGGGCAAATATCAGTTTGCCATATTCTTAAAAATCAGTTCATGGCCAACAGTAGCCTTCTATGACAGAGATTGCTACTGTTCACTAATGTTTCTTCTTTTTGTGAGAATAACATTCTACCATATTCTCTGCTTTCCTAGCAATTAGATGTAGCTATGATTGATGGAATGTGATCACAGAGGTGGAAATGAGTTTCTCCTTTTGGCTTTTCTGTCCCCTTGTCTTTTGGCTAAATGCATAGGATCCAGTGGAGAATTCTGGGAAATAGAGGATACTAGAACCAATAGATGGAGGAACCTGAGGCTCCTGAATGTCTGCGTGGAAGACAGTCTCCCCAGCACTCATATTAGGCTATGATATGAATGGAGAATGAATTCTTTTGTGTCTATCCACTGAGATGTGAATTGTTTATGACAGCAGAGAACCTCCTGTAATCTACCTCCTAGCCTTCTCATTCTGTAGTCTAATGTATTTCCATTACTTCATAGTACTCATCTGTATAAATGAAAATCTTTTATCTTAGTTATAAATTAGTGTGAAGCTGCTTGAGTCTGAAGGAGTGTGATATGATCAAAAAGACAAAGGAGAGGAGTCCATAGAGATCATTAGGTTAGAGTCTGAGTTTTCCAAAAAGAGAATAATGAAATAATCCAGGAAGTAGATGTTCATAGTTCTGAGCCCAGAGGCATGCCATAAAATGCAAGAAATAGAAGATATGAAGGGAAAACAACATGATTATGTGTTGAATGGCACTATTTCAAGGCTTTCTTTATTGAAACACAAGCCAGTATATTCTTGGCATGCAATGGGACTAATAGGAAGGAATAAAGTAACATAAAGTTGCTTCTGCTATAAATTTAGTATTAGACTGCAGGAGTATTTGATCATAGCATAATGAAAATGTGAAAGGAAGTCATAGCCAAGTTATTCTAAGTAGACTGGCAAAAACCAAGGTAAAAATTGTTTGGCCTCTTGGAATTTGGTCAAAGGATACAGCCTCAATGGATAATTCAGAGTGTGGTTTATACCCAAAGTGTACTCAGGCAAAGTGCCTTCAAGTTCACTAGAATTTTTGTGTAGTGAATGTATCAAAAGACTTGTGAATTCCAAGATTTATAGACATTCTGATCGAGCAGGAGAAGTATGCTCATTTCTTTCTTCTTTGCATGTTGGCACTACTACCTAAATCCCTTGTTCAAAGCAGACATTACTAGTTGGTAATAGAATGTTTCTATTTTCTTTTTCTAGGGCAAACAGCCTCAGGGTACTTTGAAATATGGTCCCCTCAGCTGTCCCTTTAGGAACAGGTTCCCCAGGAGGGAGCAGAGTAGAGTGGGAAGAGTAGAACCAGTAGTGGGTACTCATGTGTTTGGATCACTATTTAATTTCAGTTTCTTTCTTTTTATTTATTTATTTTTTTACTTTGAATCTTTCTGAGTTCAAATGAGACAGTGCAGGGCAATGGCCCTGATGAGTATTTGGGCCTGTGATCATGAGGAATATTTGTGTCAAGAGGCCTTTAATTATTCTCTTAAAATCTTTTCTTCCTGGTCATAGTTCCAAATTGTTTTCCACTCTGGACTCTTAATTAAGAGAGAAATAGTAATTTTCTTTTACTTCTTGAAGATTTACCTTTTCAAGATTCATTAATGCTTCCCTTGATGTGGGAAAACACTGCGGGGCGGGTGGGGTGTGTGGCATTCCAGTGATTTCTTCACCTAAGTGTGCTAAGTACTCAGGGAGAAAATGAAAATTTTCAACTAAAAAAGAGGCCAAGGTACCACAATGTAAATATATATATCAACACATCACATTGTATACCATACATTTGTATGGTTATGTGGTGATTAGAAATAAATTTAAATATTTTCTGACTTTAAACTTGTGAAAAATGAACTTAAATTGAAAGAGAAATTTAATAGTATATTCTTCATCTTTAAAATTGTGTGAAAAGAAACTGCTTGAAATTTTATCCATTAGTTGTTCATACTTTTCCATACTCTCAACATTTTCTCAGTACTATTATGAATTGATATCAGTTGAGGCTCACTCTTGGTGAGAAAATGAAACAGAACTTCAAAAGAGTAAATGGTCAAGTCAGAATTTGAACCTTGGGATTCAGAGACTGTGGTCTTTATCTCCTTTGTGACTGGCTTCTGTTAGTGACCACAGTGGCTCTAGAGCAGAGGAAGGACTAGAACAGATCTGACTCCAGGGCACTTTCCATCTGACAGGGTTTAACATGTCTATGTATTCAAATTGGTAGATATTTCATTTGAGGTACCTTTTCTTTTTTCTTTTTGCAGTATTGGGGATGGAACTCAGGGGCATTCTACTTCCGAGCTACACCTCCAGTCCTGTTTTTTATTCTTTCTTTCATTTATTATTTATTTATTTATTTATTTATTTATTGATTGATTGATTGATTGATTGATTTTTTACGGTACTGGGGATTGAACTCAACCCCCAGCTCTATTTTTTATTCTTTATTTTGAAACAGGGTCTCACTAAGTTGTGGAGTGCCTCACTAGGTAGCTGAGGGTGGCTGCAAACCCAGATTCTCCTGTCTCAGCCTCCCAAATGCTAGGATTACAAGCGTTGCAGAGGGCCTCACTAAGTAGCTGAGACTGGCCCTGAACCCGGATCCTCTGGTCTCAGCCTCCCAAGTACTGGGATTATAAGCAAGCGTCACCACACCTGGCTCTTTTTGGGTACCTTTTCAAGGTATAATTTCTGCTCATTTAACAAGAAGTAAGAAATATAAAGAAAAAAGAAGAAACAAAAACAAAAAACAACCAACCACCCAACAACATCAAAAAACAAAAACAAAACTAAAGACTATCTCTCATTTCACTGTTTTCCTTTTTAAATATGGTTTTCATAATTTATTGCCATCCAGATACCATTTTTTAATTTGTCCCTTTTAAAGCACATATCTAAATAACCCATTTGATTGTATTAACTTGCAGAGAGAATAGAGGATTATCAAAATAAGTAGGATTAGCACACACAAAAAAAGAAAAGATAAAAGCCCCTATATCTCTTGCTTATGGAAACTTGATCCATTATATAATATTATATTTGTACTGGTCAAGATCGAGTAGATTAGGATAATTGTTTATGCAAATAAAATATCACTTTCAAAAATGAAAGAGTTCTATCATCATTATATAGTAAGCTTTTTATTGTTATAAGAAACAGTTTTGTAAGCATTTGCAATTTTGGAAAACAGTAAAAGTGAAACAGCTCTGTGGCCTATTTTTTTTTTTTTTAATCTTTTGAGAGAGCATACATTGCTAATCTGAAAGCAAAAAATTTGAACCCCGGCTTCTCAATTCTTAATAAAATAACCTCATCATGTACTATATATTGAAGGGGTATCTAGTGTATAATCTATGAAACTTTCTATGGCTAAAGGAGAGTAATTGTGAAAGATGAGCCATTCCCATTTTAACGAAGGACCCCATGTTTGGCTCAAAAATTAATATTTGCCTTGTCCTCATCCCACATATTTGCGTTGGATAGCAGTAATTTACCCCCAAATGTCAGTTTTCTTTTTTGACATTAAGAGCCTACACTTCCACCGACCTTGGCTGTAACTGTAGTCATGGTCAACACTGTTGGCTGTTGACTTTGGCTCTTCAATAGGAGCTTATCAAGTGCAGGAAGCCGTGTGAACTCTTGGTTCACATCATATACCTAGGACACATGGTCTGCCTTGTCCCTGCCAAACTCTTTTTTTTTTTTTTTTTTTTCGGTACTGGGGATTGAACTCAGGGGCATTCTACCTCCGAGCTATACCCCCAGCCCTATTTTTTTTTTTTTATTCTTTATTTTGAAACCGAGTCTCACTAAGTTGTGGAGTGCCTCACTAGGTAGCTGAGGCTGGCCGGGAACCCGGATCCTCCAGTCTCAGCCTCCCGAATGCTGGCCTGCCAAACTCTTTTTAAAGGGCATTCATCTTGGTTTTCTTTTGAAAATGCTGTAGTTTTGTAGTTTTATTTCTAAATCTATTAGGAGACTTTCTCCCCCTCAGTTCTCATAAATTTCTGGCAGAAATTTGAGATAGGCCATGACAAATTTTATATATGAAATTGGGAAAACTTGAAAGAAAGCACTTTAAAAGAAAATGTAGGATAAGTTTTTTCTGTTTTCTGCCAAATACTCCAGATATTCTCTTAAAGCTGTAAAATCTAAAGACTGAATTTGATTTAACAAGCAATATATATGGAATATTTTTGAGCAGAGCCTAGCTTGCTGCATTCAGAACGTGTCCAGTGTCTTTTTTTGTTCTTTGGAATAGTATTGAAGTCCTCACAGGAGAACTTTAATTGACTTTTCTTTCAATCAAGAGAGTGAAAAAACAATCTTATACAGGCTTTTCTCTCCCAGAGGAAATTCTGTATCTTATACATTAGCTTCCTAGAGAAGTTAAAGAGTTTTAAAAGTTTGATCTCGTTGGTCTATTTTTGTTTGGTTCTCTGTCTTGACAGAATGTATAAACTCTTGAGAGCAAGCCTTCAACATTTAACCTAAGCCTTATTTAGACAGCTACTTTTACATGCATCAAAACACTTTGCTTTTTTTTTTAAGCATGTAATTTCAATAAGTCACATATAACATTGTATCTTTTTAAAAAATGCTATTATTATTTCCATTAGGATGTTTGGTAGAGCTGAGTTCCTGAGCCTACTTGGGTCCTTTCTGGAAAGAATTAGAACTTTTTAAAAATTTTTACTATGTGGTTTTGTGTTGTGCACCTGAACCTGGAGAATTTTCACCTTACACTTAACATAAAAATCCAATATGTGTGTTTTTACATATGTGTTGTACACAAATTCAGATTCCCGTTAGGTGCATTCAGTCATGAATTCTTCTCTGTATAATCTTCTACTTGGCCAGTATTGCCTTGAAACAGATTGGTTACTCAATGTGCAAGTCCTTGGTGTAAAAAATCACAAGATGCCTTAGAGGTAAGAGTGAAGCAGACTGTTTGTTTGTCTCTCTTTTGGTTAAGGATGAAATTGGGTCATCCTGTGCACTGTACCTTGGACTTGATTAAGAAGTTCAAATATTGTAGATGTTTTGATAGTGTCTGCTTGCTTTCAAAGGATTACTATTTCCCCCAGGAGCATCCCTTAGCATTCAAATGAGAACACTTGTTTTTGAGCATTTCCCCAAGAGCCAGACTGGCCAGAAGTTACTCAAAGTGAGCTGCTGAAAACAATTGAAAGTCAAATTTAAAAGAAAACAGTTAATCTGGCTTGAGTCTTTAATTTTTAACGACATAATAAAGGAGAACAAGATGCTCCTTTGGCTTTTTATTGAAAACACAAAAAACGCCGTATGTTAAGGTACTGTTAGAGAAAATATCAGCCTGAAAAATAAAAATGTGATTAGATTTGGTTCTTTACTTTGGACTGTTTCTCTTGGGTGGCCATGCCGTTTCTTGACATTCTTGAGCAACTCTAATTCTGTGTACTACTCTATGTTGTTATGTCTCTCACTACAATAGTTATACAGTATACTATTAGGTTAGTTTTAAAATAAGCATTTATGGTGAAAGTCATCCCAGCCAGTTGATATTACATTAGACCAGAATACTGGTTTGTTTCCAATTGTTCCTGATATGTCTGCTGTCTTGATATAGACACATCACACCAGTCTGTTATACACTCAGAGTTTCCCCACAGGAGTTCTGGAACCCCAACAAAATGGAAACATTGTGGCTGTGTGTATTTTAAGCTCCTGGCTGTCAGTTTTGTTCATGGAACCTTCAGACAAGATTCTCCTACCTCCTCCCCCAAATTTTAACAATATTAGTAAAGGAAGACTATCAGTCCATTGGGCCTTTCTGTGTCTTTGCTTTCACTCCAAATATAATGCACCTTTTTTTTCTGCTTTCCACATTTATCCACTTCTTTGTAGAAGCCTTTTTGTTTCCTTTCAAGGATGGTTCCTTTCATCTTTTGCCTTTGTTTTCATTCACTGCCAAAGAAAAGCTTTCTCTTGAAGGGTCCAGAATATAAGGATGGCTTTTTATGAGCCCCTTCATTGGAATAACAATATATTGTTTTTGCCTTTGAAAATATCAGGACAGAATGCAGATATAGTTCATCTCCAGATGTAAACATACCCATCCCCAGAAGAACTTCATTACAGGTGCAGAAATTTACTCAAAACAACCTTTGGCTGGGGAAAACTGATTGCTTTTTTTTCTCTCTCTCTAGGATTGTGAAGTTTGTGAATATTGTCTGAGGACATGCATATTAATCATATCCCCACAGAGAGCAGTAAAATTCTTTGAATGAAAACATTCATTGTGAAATAATTGAATGTAATTATAATTCATAGGAGCACTTTTGTCAAAGTGCAATTTGTAACCCTTAAAATCGAAACACAGCAGGCACCCTAATATTGTTGCAAATAAGTGTCTTTTTTCCTAAATAGTTTTTTATTAATCAACTTTAACAAATTCCCTCATTCCTATTTTATTTTGCTTCAACACATCTAGAAATAACTATAATTTAGAATTAGTCTGTAATCATATGATTCAGTGTCTTTGAGGTTACTTTAAAGAGGAGAAATGAATGAGTGTTTTACTGAGCCCATTACTGTAGCTGGCATTAAAGTCTCACAGTTTTCCTGCATTGTGGACTTAGAGGAAGGAGGCAGTCAAGGAAAGGGTAGGATCACAGGCTTTGCAGTGGAGAGGACCTGGGTTCCAATCTTGCTTGATTCATCTGTCAGCTGTGTTACCTTAAATACTCTATTAACTACTTTGAGCATAGTCTTCATCTATAAAATAGGGATGACTTGCCAAATGGCCTTAAAGAGTAATGATAATATGCAAAACAAATGTTTTTGCTTTGCAAGAGAAATTGAGTTTGTTGTCAATTAGTACAACATGTGGAGAGTGTTTCATTTACTATAGGTGAATATCAAGTTATCCAAAAGTTTGATGGCTCAAAACATGTTATAGTCACAGGTTCTATAGCTTAGGAATTCAGGTGTGGGACACAGTGAAATTGGGTTTTCTGTGTTCTATGGTGTCATGGGCTTTAACAGCAAGACCCTACGGGGGTTAGATGGAGTCATCTGGAGCCTCACTTTTTCACATTGTGCCTGTTTGATGTCAGGAAGCTAGGAACTGCTGGGGGCTGGCGCAGTTAGGACTCCTAGGACCTCTCTCTGGATGTGGCCTCTCCATGAGTTTTCTCCAGCATAGCACTTTTTTGTTTTTTATTTTTGTTTTTGCAGTACTAGGGATTGAACTCAGAGGCATTCTGCCTCTGAGCTATACCCCCAGCCCTATTTTTTATTCTTTATTTTGAAACAGGGTTTAACTAAGTTGCGGAGTGCCTCACTAGGTAGCTGAGGCTGGCCGCGGACCCAGATCCTCCAGTCTCAGCCTCCCAAATGCTGGGATTACAAGCATGCGCCACCATGCCCAGCTCAGCATAGCAGTTTTAGAGTAACTAGAATTCTTATCTTTTGGCTCAGGACTCCTGAAGTGGACATTCTGGCAGATGCAGAGGAGGGAGGAAAAGAGAAGGAAGATTGCCGGAAGGGTAACTGGTAGAAGCTGTATCTCTATGTGATTTGGCCTCTGAAGTCACATAGCATCACTTCTAGCATAATGTAATGTCCAGCGGTGCTACAACCTCCCACCAGATGCAAAAAGAGGGAGACTCCTTACTGCCAGTGGGAGGAATGCTTATGGGGTGGGATAAATTTCAAAAATTTAGTCTGCTACAAGAATAATGGCTGGATCAAGAAGAATTTTATTTATCATTATTTTTCATCATTCCTCCTCTTCTTCTTCCTCCTTTTCTGCTCATCTGTGATGTAGATTCTGGAAAGTTTATGGGAGACATGTTGAAGCTAGATCTGGAGGCTCATCAATTCCAGACTGAAGAAAGCTGTTTTTCCAGACAGTGGAAGTCCTCTGGAATTTTCGATACAAAAGGCTGTGTGCGTGTACACATATGCATATATATGCATTACATAGATATGTATACATGTATGTATACATATATATGCATTACATATATAAAAATGTTTTAAGAAAGGAGTGACTCCATGGAAGAGATGTTTATTGAAGCCATAGAGTACCATTTCCAAGCTTACTTTATAAGGTCTCATATTCTTCCCCATGTGTCCATAAATTTGGTTTTCAGACCTAACAGTTAAGTCATAAATCCAAAATAAGATTTGGATAGAATTGAAGAGAAATCCATTAAGAGAGAAACTATGACATATACAGAAAACACAACTTCTTGTCTGGCACCAAAGGTAGTGCATCTTCAGGAACCAGACCCACTTATTATTCCAAGCTTGCTGTTCTTTTTTTATATTCCACTCATTCAAAATATGTGGAAAATCATGTGGACCTATTAAAGTAATGATTTGAAATACTGTTGTTGAAATCATCATGAAAACTCATATATCTTCAAAATCCATGTTTAAAAACCTTAGTCACTTTCTTTATAACCTGTAAGCCATTGTCTTGGATGCTCAAATCAAGATACAGTCCCAGAATGTCCTCCCTTACAAAACAAAACAAAGCAAGCAAACAACAACAACAAAAAAACTGAAAACAAACAGCAATAGCAGTAACCCATAATAGGCCTCAGAAGAATTTATGTAAAGAATGTCTGTGTCTAGCACTTAAAGAAAGTTAGGAAATTAGGTAAGAAAACCCTTAATTAGTTTTAGGAAATCTCTGACATTTAATGAGAGCATAGCCTCCTTAGATGTGATGTTCTGTCCAATGTTTTAATCAGGAAAGCGCTTCAGAAATCAACTGCAATAACTAGGATAGCATCTTGTCCTAACTATTGACAAAGAAATCTCCACAGGTAGTTAAGAAGAGAAAAAAGTGTTAATTATTTAAAGCTCAAGTTCAGGCATCCTCCTTGGAGCTCCTGTTGTTAGTTTTTGTTTATCATGCTAAGAGTGTACATCCCTGCAGGAGTCACAGTCTCACTGAAGAGGCTTTAATAAATTTACATTTTGACTTAGGCTTCTGTAGTGTTAAAACACTATTTGTTGTTTGCCTAATGCATAATGCATTTTTATAGTGTTTTTATGAACCTCACAAACCCAGAACGTTGTGGCCACCTTGTACCCAATTACAAATGTGCCCTCACTGCTGTTTTGTGGTCCCATTGAATGTGATACGTACATGTTAGACTAAAAAGTGTTGAGTAGGAAGTAGTGGCATGTTAAAAGAAGTTTTTATTTTTTTTTAATACCTTTGCATGTTTTATGGTAAATGTTCTAAAGCTTTTTGGAAGTCATTGTGTATTATCCACAATGGCCAGTTATCCAACACTTTTAAGAGCCTAAGCACTGTACTGGATTCCAAGAATATAATAATGAAAACAGTAGATGTACATTTTAAAAGAGGAAGGTGATCAGTGATTACCAAACCACTATTGCTGTTGCTTTTTCTATTCAGGATTTTGTTGGGAATAATAATGACAATGGATAAATGAATTTATATGCAAAGAAAAATATTTTATGTTCATTTTTACAGTAATGTCCATGGTAGGGCCCCGCCTGCTTCCCTCCCTCTCTTCTCCCTCCCTCCCTTCCTTTCTGCCTTCTTTCTTTCCTTCACTCTTTCTTGTGGTACTGAGATCAAACCCAGGGGCATTCTACCTCTGAGGTACACCCCAAACCCTATTGTATTATTTTGAAACAGGGTCTTACTAAGTTGCAGAGGGCCTTGCTAAATTGTTGAGGCTGTCCTTGAGCCCGTGATCCTCCTGTCTTAACCTCCCAAGTACTGGGTTTACAAGGGCACTCCACCATGCCTGGCACAATACAGTATTTCTATAAAAATGAAAGAAAGTATTCATGTCCCATTTTACTCCTTTAGATCCCTGAGGGCTGGGAACCTTTTTTGTTGTTCACTAGCTTCAGTTATTTTAGTTGCCTTGAATTTGCATTAGAAAGTGTGCTTTTTAAAGAAAAAAATATGTGAATGTATTTTGTGTGGTTATAAAGGCTTTGTCATTATCTGAAAATGAATTCCTAACTATGGAGAGCTCATCTATACTGAGAGTTGTGATCAGTGGATGATGGATCAGGGAAACTGAGGAAATACTAGCATGGGAAGTAATTGGGAATTATGTGACTGTAGTAGAAAGCTACAGTCCAAATGTGAAGGGCTTTTGAGAACACTAGCAAGTCAGGAGATGGGAGAAGGAAAGAAGGGAGAAATCCGAAAGGGACTATTTCAGTTTTGAATGTAGGAAATGAAAGGAAGTATATTCTTTTCCCTTTTTTCTATTCTGCTGCTCCTTCACAATATGGAGTCCTCTTCCAGGCCTCTGAAACTCTAGTTAGTCCTGTGAGGACAACAATTCAACTGTGTGATGAGTTTATAAGACTTTGATGGGCTATCCTGGGAACAGGTGTCATTGTTTCCATGCAAAATTAGTTTTGAACATAAAACAATGTATTTGTAAACAGATACATATTATAATTTATGGGAATAGAAATATTCAGAAATATGTGTTTGTATATTTTTGTGAATATATATAATTTTATTTAGCTAAATAATATAAATGTATATATCTGCATATATGTATTATCAGTGCATATAGTACATAGATACACATAGATATTATATGTGTGTATATATATTATCAGTCTAGCGATAGGTAGAAATAAATAGAACATATTTATCAAATTGAATAGGTTCTGAAATTATTTAGACTTTGAATTGCATAATTGCATATATATGGAGAGGTAGAAGAGGTAGACAGTCACTCATGATATTATGAAAAAAAGTATCCATATGGGAGAAGACATACTGGTAACTGAGTGAGAAAGTTTATTCTAGGAGTTGTAGCCTTTCTTCCTTAAGGAATAAAGGAAAGGAAGAAATGTAATTAAAGCTGTAGATGATTATTTCCTAAGGTGTATTTTAATTATGTTTCTAGGAAGAACAGGTGGTATAATTGAAAACTGTGGATTCATTTCAACTTTGGTTTCCAGAGTTAGCTCTTTATACTTCTTAATGCTTTTAGACCAGTTTTTCTTCTAAACTTTTCCCCTTTATTTTGCATTTGTAATTAAGTTGATTTTTATAATCTATCATATAACCAATGATATTTCTAATTATACAGTAGAAATAAAATGCATATTGAATGTATAGCATAAGATTTATAAATACTGTTTAATTATTACATTTAATCTAATGTACTATCTTACACTAAGAATGTGCATGAGATTAATTTACTTCCTAGTCAATTAATAATCTTTTCTCTAATAGATGTACAGTGTAAAACATAAGGTATTGACAATTACAGTACATTTACCAGCTCTTCTTATGATAGAAGACAAATATCTAGACTATACAAAGAACTTAAAAAACTTAACACTAAAATAAACAAATAACCCAATCAAGAAATGGGCAATTGAACTAAACAAACACTTAATAAAAGAAGAAATATAAGAGGCCAATAAATATATGAAAAAATAGTTCAACATCATTAGCAATCAGAGAGATGCAAATCAAAGCTACATTGAGTTTCTGTCTAATCTCAATCAGAATGACAGTTGTCAAGAAGTCAACAACAATAAATGCTGGTAAGGATGTGGGGAAATAGAAAGTCTTCTACACTGTTGATAGGATTACAAAGGAGTGCAGTTGCTATGGAGATCAATGTGGAGATTTCTCAGAAAACTGGGAGTGGATCCACCATATAGTCTAGCTATACCACTCTTGGGTATCTTTCCAAAGGATCAGAAATCAATGTTATAGTATATATGCATATCTATGTTTATGCAGCACAATTCACAATAGCCAAATTATGGAACCAACCTACGTGTCTATCAACAGATGAATGGATTACAAAATTATGGGATATACATACAGTGTAATTCTACTCAGCAATAAAGAACAAAACTATGTCATTTGTGGGAAAACATGAACCTGGAGAACATTGTTAAGTGAGATTAGCCAGTCACAGAAAGTGAAGGGTCATGTTTTCTCTCATATGCAGAAGCTAAGGAGTAATCAGGATACAAGAGGGACTTTAGATAATGGAACAAGAAACCCCAGTAGAGCAAGGTTTTGGTGGTGAGGGTGAGGGAGAATTAATAATTAATGAAGGAAACACTTCCACTGATTTTATAAACATATGTGAGAATACAGATACCAATCTCAATATCATGTATGGGAAGAGGGGGGTGGGAAGGGAACTAGGGAGAATCTTACCAGGTACTGTGTGCATGTATGTCACTATTAGTCTGAACTGCATTATGATGTGATATTACAGTACACCAATAAAAGTATAAAAAGCAATTAGTACATCCATGAAACTGAGAACCTTTTATTGTATTATAAGCTATTAATTGAACATGTGATTTAGCATAAGTGACTGACGCGTATTGAAAGAAGTTATAATGATGGTGGTGGAAGATGAGCTCACCAGGCAGGAACACAAAACACAAGGAGAATCAAACCTTTTGCAGTGATCTCTATCATGGCAAATGTCTCATGGGAGAGAACATCATACCTTTATTTGTTCATTCACCTTTGAATTTCAGTAGTGATCATAAATATTTCCTCATCCACATGTGTTTTTCAGCAGGATAATTGGTGAGTCTTTTCAAAGAAAAATTGACAATTTTTTTTTTTTTTTTTTTTTGCGGCACTGGGGATTGAACTCAGGGGCATTCTACCTCCGAGCTACACCCCCAGCCCTATTTTTTATTCTTTATTTTGAAATCGAGTCTCACTAAGTTGCAGAGTGCCTCACTAGGTAGCTGAGGCTGGCCGCGAACCCGGATCCTCCGGTCTCAGCCTCCCGAATGCTGGGGATTACAAGCGTGCGCCACCACGCCCGGCTTAAAAATTGACAATTTTAAGGTAGAAAAAATTACTAATTTTAAAGCAACATCAACTCAGGAGTTGAAAGCATTCTATGGTATCAGATGTTGTTCATATGTAAAATAGTAGCTTCATATATAACCCACATCAGTTGTGGGAAGTCTTTATTGAAATCATTGTTAGAGCTGGGCATTGTGGTACATCCTTGTAATCCCAGTATTTGGAAGGCTGAGACAGTAAGATGGCAGGTTTGTGGCCAGTGTCAGCTATTTAGTGAGGACCTCTACAACTTAGTGAGACCCTGTTTCAAAATAAAGAATAAAAATAGCGCTGAGGTGTAGATCAGAAATAAAATGCCTCTGGGTTCAATCCCCAGTACTACAAAATGAATAAATAAATAAATAAAAGACAGACTGTATAAACTGGGTGTGATGGCTTATGCCTGTAATCCCAGTAGTTGGGAGACTGAGACAAGAGGATCACAGGTTCAGGCCAGTCTTAAGATACACTTAGCAACTTAGCCAGATCCAGTTTAAAAAATAAATAAATAAATAAATAAATAAATAAATAAATAAATAAATAGATGGCTATGATGTAGCTTGAAGGTAGAATGTTCCTGAGTTCCATCCTCAACACCAAATAAATAATTACTCTGCTCCCATCTTGCATTTCTTTACATATCAATTTCCAGTCCACCCTATATGTGCTTCCAGTATTTACCTCAGACATCCAAGATTATTTTTCTGATGTGTATTGCAACATGAGTTGTTCTCTATATTATTAGGACAGTCTTGTTAATCCATATTTCTGTGCATTTTGTTCATCTCAAAACTTTTTATTTGAGTTTGTAAAAACTCCCTTTGCTACTTCTAAATTTCACATTGGTCCATACTTTAGAGATTAGACTTCAAACTATGTCATTAATTTCATTTGTTAATGGAGTGGGAGTGAATGTGGCATGCGGTTTTATGTATCTGTGGCCGTTTATATATAGTTTTACACATAGAACAATCTGTTGTGCCAAACCACTGGAAAATATGTTGTTCCTTGCAAACTGTAAAGGGAGTTTAGGAGATTGGGGCTGATAATTGCCCTCCTCAATTCTAGAATGTTATCCTACAGAAAACAAACATGAAGCCGGGCGTGGTGGCGCACGCTTGTAATCCCAGCATTCGGGAGGCTGAGATCAGAGGATCCAGGTTCACGGCCAACCTCAGCTACCTAGTGAGGCACTCCGCAACTTCGTGGGACTCGGTTTCAAAATAAAGAATAAAAAATAGGGCTGGGGATATAGCTCGTAGGTAGAACACCCCTGAGTTCAATCCCCAGTACCGCAAACAAAAACAAAAACATGAATCAAAACACCATATCCACTTTATGATTGAGAAGTATTGATTGAAATCTTGGCAGGGATTTCTTTTGTCCTTCTTGAACTCGGACTCTGAAATGAGGGAGGGAGAAAGGGAGAATACGAATATGAAGAAATGACAGAACATAACCTTTTGCATCACTTCATATTATGCCAAAGTACTTTTTCATAAAACTTTCTTTCTTGGAAGGAGAAACCCTATAACCAAAGAAGCACAAACTTGATGGGGGTCTCCTGGGAGACTATGGTTTTGAAAAGGCCAAATAGTTGACATTGAGTTAGAACAATTAATCGAGGACTGCCTCGGTCCTAAGGATAGTCAGGGTGGTACAGAGCATGGGTGGGAAATGATTAGATTTCCCTGTTTACTTCTCCTTAATCTATGCATTCTATTGAGGAAGCAGTTTTCTGAATGCTTAATGCATTCAAAACTTTCAGAAACGAAACTCCAATTTAAAATCCCCATTTAAATTTTTGCCTGTGTTTTATTTTCACACTTCACTGCTGGGATTCTAAGCTGTCACACAGAGAAGCTGTCAGCAGAGACAGCAAGGGAGAGACACACGTGGCCTGCAGGCTTATACCCACAAAGAGTGTGGAGACCAGTGGAGGCTCAGATACAAAAGGCACCAAGACCCCCAACCAGCCAAAATAACTGCCTTCCCTTTCTCCTCCCTCTGAATCATCAATCTTAGAACTAAATAAGTGTTTTTGTTCACTTTCCGAATACTATCCCTACTGCCTCGGGTGCCAGGGTCTGTTAATAATTTAGGGAGACTTACAAAATGTCATGGGGAAATCAGACATTTTGAAATAAAACTTGTAATTGAAATCCCACTCTATGCCTCCCTGGTTTCTGAGAACAATGTGGCTACCACATTTTGATTGTTTGGGCTTCTAGTTTCAAAATTATGAGATGGAACTAGAAAAACATTTCTGTGTTGTATATCTTTAGCTTTGTATTAAATGGTAATATCTTTTATGGCTAATGCTAGGTATGTTAATCATTTTAAAATGCCATTTTATTATGTCTTTGTCCATTATGGAGTTTGTCCTGATAGTTTCTTTATTAATTTGTTTCATTTATTCATTATTTTGAGTACCTAATATATGCAAAGTACTCAGTAATGTTTTGGAGCCAAAAAGTAGTTAAAACTATGCTGATGGTTGATAAATTTTAGTGGGAATGATTGATTAAGCCAATAACTGTGATGTAATAGTAAGCCTAGGGAGTCCTGGGAAGGGAATCCAGATGACGGATTAACTTTGGAACTAGGGAATTCTGAAACTGCTCCAAAGAGGAGGGGAGGTTTAAAGGAAAACCTGAAAGTGAGCTAGACAGGCACATGTGTGGAGATCAGAATGCCAGGCACTGGTCCTAATATGCACAGAAGTGTTGGGAAGACCACAGTTTCTTCAGGGATCTGAAGACTATTTTCTGTGGTTGGCATATGGGCTTATGTGGGAAGAATTTTTTTTGGGGGGGGGATGGTAGAGAGAGAGAGAGAGAGAAGAGAAAAAGAGGAAGAGGAGAGGACAGGGTTAAGGTCATGGAGAACCTTGCTTGCTAGGTTGCTAGGTTTTGAGGGTTAAGTTTATCCTGAAGTTTGGAGCTTGGGAGTGCATTGCAGTATGTCATAAAGGGACATAAGGATGGGATATGCATTTTAGAAACCCTTGCTTCACTGTGAAGAAAGGATCAGAGTAGAGATCCTACAAATAGGTAAGGCAAATATCTTCTAAACTACCAGAGCATACAAGACAAGGGTTTTAATTAGGATGGTGCAGTGGGAATGGAGAAAAAAAATGAAGGATGTAGGATCTAAGATGCTGAAGGTGACATGAGATGATGCCTATAAGAGCTTAATACCTGAAATGTTGTGATGATGTTTGTGGAGCAACGGGGCTTTGTTATTTCTGCATGGGAATTTTAGGATAGAATATGATGGAGGTAACAAAGATGACTGATATTTTGATCACATAACTTGAGTAGGGAAACGAAATAAATACAGGAAGATACAGATTTGGAAGGGAGTGAGGAGGGATTTCACAAGAAGGAATACTGACAGAAGCACATCAACTGAATAATGAATCTGTAATACCAGTTAGCATTCTTTAAACACTCACTGTGTGCAAAGTATATGCTAAAACCTTTATATTTTAACTTGGAAACAATTTCATAAAATAGGTACAGAAGTGATGACACTCACACATGATGAGGTGGAAATAGAGAGTAACATGCTCCAGGTCAGGCAGATAGTGAGAGGTTGTGAGTTGGGATTTAAACCTGGTTCAGATCTACTGCAGGCCTGAGCAGGTAAACACTACCCAGGAGGCTTCTAATAAAGCCTGAGTACATAGGACATTAATTTAATGCTAGCTGTGTTATGCTTGAAATAGTGAAGGCCAATGTTGACATGCATTTACTGGTCATAGAAGAGAAAATTAAAAAAAAAATAAAATAAAAAAAGGAAAAGAGTTATGCCATGATTATTTTGGTTGTAACTTACAATGCTTTTCCATGCACTGGATACTAAATGCTACTCAACACTATTCAGATTTATAGTAATGCTCAAAAGTAAGGAGACCTTGGTTACTTTAGTGAAAGAAGCAAAGAAATCTTAGAAAATAGTGAAGTATTGCTTATTTTGAAATGGACTGTAACCTTGTGATGAGAAGCAATTTTTTCATCTCTGAATGTGCCTTAATCATAATGTAGCCCAGGGGAGCCAAACATTTTATATGTTTCAACAAGCTAAGTGATTTTATAAAAGTGCTGTTAGGAGGATTTATTTTAATTGGACGTTAAGACATACTGGTCTTAAATCATAGCTAGTGCTTTCCTTAGAGCGCTGTTCCAGGTTAGCTTTCAAAAGTGAAGCAGCAGAACTATTTTTTTTTTGTAATAAAATAATCCTCAGTATTGGAATTTCACTTGTTTTTGCTTATATTAATTTCAGGCTTCTCAAGTGCTTGGACCACACGTTCAAAATACTTCTAGGGTGTATGTGTATGGTTCAACATCATTCACATTTCATATTTTTCACACTTTTACTCTGTATTTGTCCCAACACTGTTATACACTGAAATGAATAGTTTTATTGTATAGGAGTGGATCTCCGCCTGGCAGGGAAGTTGTTTTTTTCAGGTGATACTTGGCAATGCTTGGAGACATTTTTAGTGGTCATATCTAGGAGTGGGGTGTGCTACCTGGGATAGAGTGGGTAGATCCAGGGATGTTGCTAAACACTCTACAATGCACAGGGTAACACCCTACTATGAAAACTTATATAGCCCCAAATGCCAAGACTGACAAGCCCTACTTCAGTGCAATATAACTGTTTCCAATTAAGTAGCAGGTAAATAAAGACTCATGCTGCCTGGCATTCAGGCTGAGGCAAAATAAAGAAAGTAGAGGATTAAATCAAAATATGGGAAGAGGAAAGAAAAATGAGATAGTTGAAGGAGAATTAAAAGTGGAATAGGAGGAAGAGACAGGAACCATCACTCCAGGTGTTGTCTAGAAGAGTAACGCGAGTGTGGATAAGTGGCAGTTGTGAGATCTATATTTTCTTTTATATTAAGAAAAGTACATGTTAGTACTGCTGTTATTATCAATAATTTGTAGAGCATGAAAAATGTGTTAAGTGCAGTGCAGAATATAGACTTAGTCACCACCCAGAGGGTTTTGAGCTTATAATTAGGCAGATGGAATGGACTCAAGCTTAGGATGGGGAAGGTAGGTGACAACTTGAGAAAGAGGTCACAACTGCTCCAAGTCTTGTTTCACAGTTTTTACTCATGTTTCAGTTACTCTTTAATTTACGTGTGTGTGTGTGTGTGTGTGTGTGTGTGTGTGTGTGTGTTTTAATGGAGGCAGCCACTGAATACCACAGAGAAAATAATTTGATACTACCAAAGAGGAAAACTCAGATGTCAACAGATAAGAATTAGCTTGAAATAATCATCATAAAATGCATAGGAAAATCTTCATAGGAAACCGATATCAAATATTTTAAAATATCCAAGTTTTGCATGATTGATAAACTCATAAGGAAATAGATGGGACTTTTCTGATTTTTTTCATATGTATTTTCCAATTATATTTACTTGCAATTTGTTTTGCATTGGCAGAATTAGAACAGAAAAATTAAGGGGATTTAGGACTGTAAACACACACACACACACACACACACACACACACACGTACCGAAATGAAAGTATGTTAGATTTGTATTGCTAAATGTGATGTAACACTTAGGAACTTAACTAAAAATTGCATTATTAGTTTGCATTTTAATATATTCATCCAAAAGGGATATTTTAGGGACAGGGTCTGACATCCTCTGGCTGTGAAACAGTGCTTTCCTAAGGATATCTTATAATCAAAATCATGTTCATTAGAGAATAATTGCTCACTTTATAAATTTACATATTTTTCTTTCAATTTTTAAGAAGTAATATCCCAAATGAATGAGTGATTATAAGAAGGAAGAGTTTAATTTGTATTATAAGGCATTCCATCATGTTGCTATCAGCATATAAGATCCTATTGAGCCCAAATAAAGCATGAAAGATAACAATTAGACACAGGTGAAAAGTTGAAATGAAAATTTTGGTCAATGTGTTTTACAAATACATATGTATAGTATCAAATTTCAAGGGAGAAATTTATGTCCAACTCAGGTGACTTTTCCATTTAATTTTGCATTTGGTATCCTACGATGAACATGCATTTGCATAAACTACCTGAGTCTCATTTGGTTTAGTTAGAGTGATTAGGCACTAATAAAATCATTTTCATGTATCAGTCAAAAAATGGATGTAAGTGAGAAGATCTAGTGCTTTTAAACCAAAAGATTACTTCAAAGATTTCGTTAGTGTTTGATGGGCTTTAAATTGTCATGAACATGGACATTAGATAGGTAAAAGGATGGTGCAGTATAAATAGACCATTTTCAAATGTGAGGAGATAATTTTAAATGGTGATTTAGTTTGGATGAAAATTTGTGATATTTTGTTTTTCTGTTTATGGACTTGTGAGATATTCACCCTCCCTGATGCTTATTGATTTTAGTAATGCATATTTGCCAGTGTGTAGTTACCTTTAGGTTTATACTCCTTTAATTAAATGCACCATTAGATTACTGGAAATAAATACATTTCCATATTCAATGCAGACATTTCTCTTACTCCTATAGACACAGAATTTGGCGAGGTACTGTTTTACAAAGTGGACTTTATTTACTGCTATAATTTTCCTGGATCCATTTCCAAAGTGTTTTGCAGCTTAATGTATTCTACATTTAGGGCAAAAGCTATCATTCTTTTGGTTTCTTTAAACTTTAGCAATATACCTTGCCACCACTCTTGTTCTTCATCCTTTCTGAAATTCCTTTTTAAGACTTGCTCATTTGTATGCTTTATACTTTTAGTGAATATAATTTTGGGGAAGTTACTTTGCATATGTTTGCTTAAAACTAAATTAGAAGTCCTATGTCATTTTTTCTGCAAAATTAAATAGTTCAGATTAAGGGTTATTCATTTAGAATACCTTTATAGTCCATTTTGATCGTATTTAATGTACCTTTTTGCTTGTTTTCTCCTTTTTAGTCAAATATTCTCCAACTACTTCTGTATAGGTAGAATTGGAATATATTAGAGTGTCTGTATTGCTAAAATATTAAATAAAGGAGGCCCGTGTCCCCAGACTGTGTTTGTCCTCACATTTGCAAGAAATTTTTGCCTTTATTCTTTATCACCCACTTTCTTTAAATCTGTCTTGCTCTAGAGAAACTCAGCTAGGGTTTCATTACACTTTCAGAAGCAATCCTCTCACTGCTAAAAGTGGGGCCCTTTCCCAGGCCTCCCCTTTGCAGTGCCCACACCCTGGTGGGTCCTCCCTGCCCTCCTCTTGGCTCTTCAATGCCTTGCAGGTGGCTTGCTGCCTTTCCATCATCACCCACTGACTCCCCATTTTTCTGCTGCCTCTACTGACTTCCTGTCCAAGTCAGGGGTATAGAGAAGAAAACCACAGATCTAAATTGTGAACCATCCCTTGGTAAGTTGAGTGAGTGTAGATAATTCATTCATAGTTTCTATTTGACAAGTTGAGAAAAAAAATCAGAAGATATTTGCCCTTGGGATCCCTTCAGGAACTTAAATTTGTTTGCCACAGGTAAGAAAAAGGAGGAGAACGAAGGGCATTATTTTCTAGGGCCTTGAGCAGCCCTCGTTTGATTTTGATGTTTTTCTTCTCTTCTACGATTCTGCACACTCCTTCATGAGTCTTCATGAGTGATACTTCCCTCATTGCCTGTAGTACTTATTTCATCCTGCATCTTAGCTGACCCATTCTGACTCCAAATTACTTTTCTTGTCTCTTGATCAAACTTGTTGCTCTGCCCATTCTCCTCAAATTTACTGAATCCTGAAAGATCCTGATCTCTTTTTGAACCTTCTAGTTGTTCATGCTTCTTGAGTTGAGTTTCCCACTTTTTGTTTTTGAGGTGACTTGGGGCAGCCCAACTGCTCATGCCCTTCCACCATCCTTCATGGCTCTTCATATGGGAGAATGTAAACATATTTGAGGCTTCTTCATAGCTCTGAATTCAAGGGGTGAGATTTCCTGCATCTGTCTCCCAGGCACACTAAGCCACAGTCTGTTCATCTTGCTGGTATGGAGTAGCAGCTGGGTAGGTCTTGCCCCTTCAGAAATATCTACAGCAGAAGTGGCTTGAGCAGCACTCTCCTGATGAGATCTGCTCCCACCTCCAGGGGCTGCATGCAAAGAAACTTCTTGTGAGTGGAAGTGAGTAAATTGGACAAAGTACCATATTCCTGCGCTGCTCTGAAATTTTTGAAATTCACACTCAGTCTGCTAGTGGTGGCACCAGAGCAGAGCTATATACACTAACAAAGGAATAAGAGGCTACTCTCTCTGCCTGCAAGTGCTCCTGATCTTTTGAGTGCTCATTTTGAAATGTCACCAATCTGGGGGAAAGGGGAAAATCCTCCTTCTCTTTTCCCACAGGGAGGAGAGAGAATGCACTCTTATTGCCAAGGCTCAATTACCCACAAAGTCCATCAGTGTAGCTCTCTGACTCTCTTCTGTGGGCAGCTGGGGAAGTGGTTGGCAGGATGAAGTGGGTGCTGGTGCCGGACCGGCTTGGATATATTTTGGTGTGACCTACAGGTATGTAGTTATCCCTACATACTGCTGGCTTGCTCACTGCTGGCTATTTCTAATATCTGGGATGCTTTGGGCTTTTTATTCTCAGTTTCAGATCACAGACACAATTTTGAGAAATCCCACTTGGGACTCTGAGAAGGTGAGTCTGTGAGTTTTAATTGCAAGGTAGTTGATAAGAATCACTTTATAAAATATATGCACATTACAAGTTACTAGATAATTGATGCTAGTATTATATTAATGGCATTATTTACTCTCTGCGTTTTCACTATCTCTTTACAGATATAACTGACATTTTAAATAAGTAAAGCCAAGAATTTAGGTTTTAATGAGGTCTTCAAGCTAGTTTTTTAGTTAAGATTGAAAACTAGAAGTTATTTTATTCTTTGTAAAGTGATAAATTCTGGAATGTGTCATAAAACATTTTAGCTTAATTCTGTAGTTGCTTATAAACAAGGAAGCACATGGAAAACCCCAGTGAACATATGTGTCTCCGTTTAATTATCTACATGTAATTGGAATGAAGTCTGTCTAGTGCCCAAGTTTTCAAATTGGGTATTCACCTAATTTGGTTTACATGTGAGTATCCTGCAAAGCCCCCTTAAAGTAAGAAGAGTAGATGTGATCATGAAGAACGAGAATAAACTTGGTTTCTTCAGAACTAGTTTTTCATGAGTTAGGATGACACTGCTCTTGGCAGTGTGTATATTAAGTGAAATGGTGTTAAAAAAAAAAAAAAAGGCCCATGCAAAAATATGATACAAGGATTTCTAGGTTGTTTTTATATTAGTGATCTATATGTTTTCTTAATTTGCATCTTGATACTGCATTGATTGTCTATAGAATCAGGGTTCTCACAGTACAGAGGATTTTGGTTTAATGGATTGGATTTAAGAAGTAATATGAGATAAATGAATTTTCAAGTTTTTTTGTAAGACCAGCCTTAAACATTCCTTTTATTTTTGTGTACAGTGATGTTAAATACCAATGTCAAAGACAAAATGCATACACAAGATGCATCAGCTGTGATTTTGATTTGGCTGTTGTTAGGTTTGGATATGGAATCCCCCACCACCACTCCACCACATACTCCAAAAGGGCGGCGTTCTGGAAGCATTGCAGCAAGGTTCAAGGGGGCCATGGCCAGAATACACACATCATTGTAGGTGTGGCCCTGAGGATTCTATCTGTCCCTGGGCTCTTTCTATGTGTCCCTCACTGCTTACCAGGCTATCTTGAGTTGAGCAGCTTTCCTCTGCCACACCCTGCCAACTTTGATGTTTCTGCCTTGGAGTCAGCTGATCATGGAATGAAAGTCTGAGCCAAAAAAGAATTTTCCTCAAAGTTGTTCTTGTCAGGTGTGTGGTCACAGCAATGTGAAGCTGGCTAACACTGATGGACAATGAAAATCAGTTTTTCATAGCATAGAAGTTTGATAAGGTAGAGGTCATAGATGAGTGAGGCAGTATACTTTGTTGAATCTGGCGGTCATAGCAATTATTCTGGGGAGAGGGATTTATAGTCTGCTGGATGTGTGTGGAGAAGAAGCCACAGGGATTCTTCATACTGGAAACTAGAATTTAGGAATCATAAGATTTAGTATATTGTAACAGTTTATCTTTTCTCATAAGTGGGTTGCCTCGAAATTTGCAGATCTATTGGTTTAGGGGAGTGTGTGTCTTTTCTCTTCCATTTGTCTTACAACTCAAATTTATAGGTAATTCCAAAACAGGCAGATTCTGTGAGAGGAGAATATTGGATTTCAATCTTATTGCTAGAATTTTGTGTGACAGTGACAACCGTAAAGTGACGAGTGATAAAGCCACATTAACTCCATTAAGATTATGGCTTTTATTTTTAAAATGCCTCCCCCCCCCCCCCCCGCTCACATAGGACTTATATACCCCAGGAAAAGAACAGAAATGGGAAGTGTCATAAGAAAATCTCTTGCTCTTCTTTCTAAACAAACCATTTAATTTCATCCTACATTGAATGTTGACCTAACACTTAAATATTTGAAGTGAATCATAATCAGCTTCTGAATTGTAGGTTCTTGTCCTAGTATGTTTAATGATTTGCTCAAATGTTGACACTTTTCTACCTCAAAGGAAAAAAGAACTTCAGTTTAAAAAATTGGATTTTCAACTAAGTCCTTTGGTTTAAAAATATGCAAAAAATGGCATATTCTATTATAATAAAAAGCTGTAAATGGTAATAGTTTTAAATATACAGTGGAATTCATTCAGGAAAAAAAAACCGTTATAAAATGCCCAAATGATTGTGCAATTATAGGGAAAAATAATTGTTCATTTATTCAGTTAATGTACTTTTTTTAATGGAACATTTTGAATTAATAAACATACCCATACATTTTTGGTGACAGTAATAACAACTGTGTATCTTATCAGATAATTAACTTTCACAAACATAACGATTAGTCCAAGGAGTAGCAATGACGCCATTTCAATAAAATATTTCTTTGTATGCTGATGTCTTCCAAGAACAACTACTTAAATTCAGGCCACTTCTTTCTTGCAGAGAGACTCCCACTTTTGCTACTATGTAGACAGACATTTCTATGAAGCGAAATAAAAGCAGGGAAGACAGAAATAGACAATAGGAAAAGCCTGTGAACAGATTTAGAAGCAAGCCTAGACAGTGATCTTGCAAGGTAATATCACAGCTCTGTTAGATGGGTGGAGTGAATTGTCTAATCATGTTCAAGTAGATCTGTAAATTAGGATCAGTGACAGTGCAGATTTATGTCCAAATTGAGGTAAACTGTCGTCCTCTTATTACCTCTTCAATGGATAACCTCATGAAAAGATAGAGCTGCCTTTTGTTTTCTCTGTTGTTCTAATTTTATTAAGAACAAGCGCCAGATTATACAGTTCGACGTGAATATGATATAATCAATCTACCAGGAAAATGCAGCCCAGCCTGGAGAGGGGTGGGGAAGCACACAGCAGTCCTCAGATCACAGGGAGGATATTCCAGCCTGCAACACACTGGTGGGGGGGGCACAGTGGCTTGTTTAACATTTGTTTGTTTTCCTTGAGAGTAATGTGGCACATTTTAAATAATAAAAAAATCTTACCTTCCGTTAAGAATGCTTGGGAAACAACATGCCCCTTGTAAAATATACATACATGCAGACAGACAGACAGACACAATATAAACTCAAATAGTTTTTGAAAATAAGCAAACATAATTGGGGGGGCAGGGTCGCTTTTTATTATAGTTTGACAAAATTAAGCTGATCAATTGTAGTGCTAAGAAAATGTGAAATATTTTGTATTCTACTTATTCATTCAGTTGTGTATAAGTGATAGAATTTTCCCAAATTGTGCCTAGTGATCCTTTTCTCCTTCCCTCACTTCCTTCCTTCTTTTTGTGGTATCCAGATTGAACCTAGAGGCATTGTACCTCTGAGCTACACCCCCAGCCCTATTTTATTTTATTTTTAGGCAGGGTCTTACTAAGTTGCTGAGAGCCTCACTAACCTGCTGAAGTCTCAAATCTTTGATGCTCCTGTCTCAGCCTCCTAAATACTGGAATTACAGGCATGTACCACTGTACCCAGCTTGAACTTTATTTTCAATGTTATATTGTTGTTAGAAGTTATATTCTTAATTTTCCCCCATTAAGATGAAGTGCACCTCTTTATTATATAATCATAGGGCACAAGAAATTTAGTCTAAAATTGGTGGAAAATATAAGTATATAAATATTCAAATTTGAATGTGAATATGACTGGGCAAGTATATCTTTCATGCTGTTTGGCTGATGCTGTGTATTTGAGGGCCAAATACTACCTAGAGGGTAGTTTCTCCGTGCTTCTTGGTGAGCAGTTTGGTATTAGGGATGGTGCCTCCTTGTATTTGTACCCATATTGCTTAATACAATGATTTTCCTTCATTGACGAAAAAGATCAACATTGTTACACTGTATTCTCGCCGGGAAAATGCCCATGTTCCCCCCAAACATCTTGTACCTTGATGATAATTGGTAATATGGTTCAGGAGAGTTAATAGATGCACGCTATGGTGACTGAAAATGGGAGGCAATGTGATACTTGATCATGCTTTAAAAAGAATTAAGAGAAGTTTCAGAAGTGACTATGAATCTTGAATGGATTTACTTGATGATTATAAACATTTGCATCTCTCCATGTTTTCAGAGAAAGTTTAGAACAGATGAAAAACAGACTGATTTTGTACAATGTTTCTAGTGTTCATTTTTCAGATATGTTTATTAAAAGAAAAATTAGGATCCTTGGGATATAATAGAGATGACAAAAATAGTAAATATCAGTTTTTCATGTGATCTGGGAAAATTTGTAAGGAGTGTGAAATATCAGATTAAATGATCTGCAGGAGGTTCTACAGGAACCTTGCAGTGATTTAAAATATATATTTCCCCTAATTTTTTAAAGTTTTCTTTTTTTTTTTTTTTACACTTTGGAGATTTAAGTGGGAATATTCTGTGTAATTAATCATTTTTATGATTTTATTTAAGCAAGTACACTGCCATCATGCCTTACATATACTATTAAAATAAAATTTCCATTACATTGTATCATTTCACTTGTACAACTTGAACAGATTTTTCTGCCACTAACATTCAGTGTCAGTGTCTTAGTTTGTAGGAATAAAAAAATTAACCAACTTTCTAATTTTATTAATGTTAACTTTTGCCCTGTTAGCCTTTTAATGTTTGGATCCCAGACTAAAAAAAAAAAAAAGTAATCTTAGCATTAGTTTTTAGAAAGAAAAAATTTATATGTGCTCCACCCAAAATCTTGAAAAAATATATCATTATAAAAACTTTTTTTCCATTAAAAGATGAGTCTAAATAGTCATACAGTTTAAAAAACATAATTTTAAGTGGTTTTACATGATAAAATTTGAAATTTTTATCTCAGATTTTCTCATTATAAAGGCTATTTGTTCTGAGAAGCCTAGAGTTATACTGTAGTATATGAGAACACAACCTTTTTCTTTTCACATATTTCAAGTACCAGAAATTTCATCACCCATGTGTCTCTACTACTTTACATAATGTGCTTAACATGTAATACACACACATACATCTGTAGAAAACTGTTACCTTTAAGCTAATTCGCAGACAAAATTGCATGTGTGTGTTACAGAACCAAAATTTAAAACATTTAACAAAATTTTCAAAATATAAAACAACTACTAATTTCAATACTAGATTAGAATATATCTTTAGAATTGAGAATCATATACTGTTTGTTTATAGGGTCCAGGCAAAAGAAAAAGAATGGTGCTGTCTTTAAGTCAAGACAATGGGGAGGGAGGAGCTTGGGTGAATGGCAGGAGGGAGGAGGAAGGGGACTCTTAGCACAGGGTGGAAGAAAGCCAGAAAGGAAAAATGTGCCCTTTATCCAAGGTGTATCAGAATTTTTCTGTTGCAGTCCACAGAAATGCTCTAATTGTATGTCATCTCGTCACTGCCATAGCCAGACCATGCTAGGAGCATACAAAGACCAGTGATTAGGTGGATTTAGGAGGATTAATGCTATCTCTAGGCCAACTAGGGCTCTTTCCTTATGATGCTACATCATTTCATGAAGTTTGTCCGTAAGCTCCACACTTGTAATTTGCCCACAATTTAATTCCTTCTAGTCTCCAGCTACAGTGGTTACCTTTGTAGTTCAGTCCCACGTCTCTTGATCCTAAACATGATGTTCTCAAGGTTTCTATAGTCTCCTCACACTTAGAGTCTGATAAAAGAAAATAAAAAAACCTAATCACTTGCCCCCAATAACACATAGAAGGATGCTTTTGATTTTACTTTTGAGAGTTTTACTTCTTCTGTGCTGTTAATATACCTCAACATAATTAAAGGTCCATTTATGAGTGGTTGTCTCTTATCTGTTAAAACACACAAAATGCTCGTAAATTGCTGTTCTATTTTAGGGTTTTAAGAAGATTTATATTGTAAGCCAACTACATGATTAATTGCCACTTTGAATATTCAGCAGAACATACAAGATACTATGAAATTTTAGAGTCAGCTGGGAGGTTTTTCCTTTTCCTTTTTCCATTCCTATGACTGCTTGGGTCATAAGCACTCGATAAGTGGTAGTAGCTGGAGAAAGCACATCAATTATGAGAAAATGAATCCACATTCCCATCTTTGTCTTCTCAGTATGTGCCTGAGGACTAATAGGATGTAATTACTGATGGTTTGGCAATTTTTTTGCTTTCTCCTCTCATTTTTTATTACATCACAACTCAAGTATGTGTACGTTAGAGAAAAGGAACAAGTGGTGGCAAAATTACAGCTGTCCTTGTCTTCTTAAAAAAAAAAAAAACAGCAAAGTCAACTTTTAATTTCTTTATAAACATTTACACTCGTATCCACCTTCATTATTCCTAAACATTCAAATTTCCCTTGAGAATACAAAGTTGTTTTCCAATAGCTCTGTAGGTCAAGAATAATAATTCTATATACTAGGAAATGCTTCTATTATAAATACAAACCTTCTGTTGTCATGGGTAATGAGAAATAAGAGACTGATCGTGAATATTAGGCAATGCAATTTAGAACAGAAAATCAAATCTCTGGGCCGAATTGTGCATTGGTCATAATGTAGAAATGGTTTCTCCTTCAGAAATTTCTGTAAGGATTTTATTGAGGTGTGATTCTCCTTAGTGCCCTCAAATGCTTTATGGCTAGGCAGATCTTCACGTCAAGAGCATTTTTATCTATTCAGCTTATAAGGGTCTGGTTTAGTATAAATTTCATGGTTTATATAGGTAGAATATGTAACTTTGAGACTTCTCAATAACTACAAAGCTATGTGACTTTGAGAACAGTGAGCCTTAGATTCATCATTTGCAAGAGGGAAATAATATAATATCTTTCATAACTAGAGTGAGTACAAGCATTTGCATGTGTGCCAGTTAAGTGATAAATGTAATGTGATTCTCTGGACTAAGATGCTACATGAAGAATAGTTTTTATGGAGTCAGATTGTTCACTATTACTGTTCAGGACAACTTTTAGGTTGGGGAAGATGTGATGAGTTTGACATAAGAAAGTAAAGAATACATTGAAAGTCAAGAGTCCTTGCATATAAAACCTCTCTACTTAGTAGGTTTGTTTAACTGCTTTGCTTGACTCAATGTAGAGCTTAGCCGAATGAAATCCAGTTGTGTGAAGTCACTGTTGTAAAGGAACAAATATATTTCAGTGTGTGGTCTCAGGGTAAAATCATGACAGTCTGCTAGAGTCAAAAGCAGAAGTTCACATAGGGGCTGGGAGCCAGCTAGGGAGGATGCTAAAGACACAGCTGAAAATGGGAGCCAAAGATCAGTAACCAAGAAAGTAGATTCAGTAACAGGAAACAGGAATGAAGCAATGTTTATCCTATGGAGTCCAACTAATTTGAATGTTATCTTTTTTAATGTGTCTGACCCAGGCATCTACCACCAGTGGGTTTAACCCTCAGGAACACTGCTATGAGTGAACTACAAAGAATTAAATCAGAAAAGGAAAACAAATAACACATAAAAATTATATAATTTAAAAAATATTTACAGTGCTAAAAATACATTCCATTTTGTTGTATGGTTTTCATTGGTTAGGTTATAGATTTTTCATTAGTATATAATTTCTTCACTTACCTGGCTCCCCTCTACTCTAACACAACTTAGAAACCACAAACTAGAAGTCAGTGGAAGAAGAGGCTACTATTAGTCCTGCAAATACAAGATATGTGAAAGGCTATTATTAAAAACATGTTAGAAAACAAAAAAGTAGAAATAGACTGGTGCTATTTTATTTGATATAGTTTAAAAGTTCAAAATGTACATGTTTTGCTTTTATTTTTTATACTTTTAAATTTTTTTATTGATGCATTGTAATTATACATCTTGTTGAAGTTCAGGGTGATAGAGGCATACATGTACATAGTACTCATTGTTGTAAATTATGTTAAGTTCTTCATTTTTTAATTCCTATCTCTGAGAGAAGGTGCATGTTATATTTTAAAAATGTTCAGTTGAATATTATTAATATTTGGAGAAATTGAGGTTGATACGTTTGCTCTTTGGGAAAATCATTTCTAAAAATGCATCCTCAATTCACTAAGAAATGATAATATCTGTTAGACATATGCATACCTAAGAAGCACAGAATGTCACCACCAATTTAAACGGAATCATTTGAAACATTTTTTGTTATGGTAGAGTATTACTATATTATCTTTCTAACTTTCCTCTTTCTGTGTTCATTCTTCTCTGATGAATACTTCCTTTGCACTTTTATCAGAATACTCTTCCAAAAACTCAAATCTAATCATTGATGAATAATAATTTTAATCCCAGAGAGGACTGATATTAATTATAGTGACATCTAATAGGGCAGGTAGAAATTTTCAAGTTCAAAGTACTCTTTTGTTCTCAAATTTCTTTAAAATGAAATGACTGTGAAGAACTCTATATTTGCTTTAAGGATTTCCTTTCTCAACCATTACCTCCTGGGTACTCTTTTTGGTCCCAGACTCCACAGATGGGAATCTACTCTGCTGATGTTTAAAATTTTGGTTACTTGCTTCTTCAGAACATTGAATTAAATGGTAAGAAGAAGTGATAGAAACTTTGGGATGTATATTCTTGGATAGAGAGAATTAAAAAGCATTCCTCTTGATTTGTTTTTATTTAGTATTATTATTTTTAAATGCTGATTGTCATGGTGATAGCAAAAGAAAGGAATTTGGAGGCCTATTGATGGGATATTGTAATATTTTGGCTCATAAAATATGTGTGAATGTTTTCCTGTCTTAAATCAGTTTTGAGTTGGAACATTTCATGACTTCTCTGGCATGGTAGCCACCATCTGGCTAACATAATGCATGATTCTTGCAGCCAAAATGTCTAGCATACTCTTAAAAAAATTCGTTTTTCAAATCTCTCAGAAACTCAAGGGGCTATGGCTATCAAACAATGAGAAGATGAGTCTTGAGGGTCAGAACTCTACTGTCTTTCTTATTGTAGGAATATTCTGTGTCTAAGGGATGGCACATTTCCCTTCTCTGTCTTTTCTCTGTCTTCTCTCTTTTCTCTCTCTCTCTCTCTCTCACACACACACACACACACACACACACACACACACACATTTTTCTTTGCTTGAAAACAGCCCTTGATTCCACATGGCCAATGAGAGGATGGCTGGCTTGGTAACCCACAATATAGTGGGGAAGAATTTGTGGGATTTCTAATCCACTACTTTCAATGAGATTTTTATTTTTTTGGACCAGAAAATCATTCATCAGAGATGACTGAATCATGTATCTACTTATATCCTTTGTAAATTTTGTGGGCAGGTGAGAGTGAGAGGGCAAAGTTCGCAGCCCATCTTTCATTATTATCAGATTATATATGTGTGTGTGTGTGTGTGTGTGTGTGTGTGTGTGTGTATTTCCATCTCATGCTTCAACCAGTCCCGTCTACTTTTCACTTTCCTTAAAATCATCCACATTGATTTTTTTCTATACTTTTATTGGTGCATTGCAATTGCACATCATAGTGAGATTCAAAGTAACTTGAATGTACAGGCATACATCACTTGGTGAATTTCCCTCCATATCCTCAGCTGCTTCCCCCTCCCTCCCTATGCATGTTAGTGAGATTGTTAGTGATACTTTCATGAACGGTCAGAGAACTATTTGAGCTGTTCTCTCCCTCAAGCCTTGTTAGTCCCCTCCTCACCTGCTCCCTCAATATCCTTCTATTATTCTATTGGCTTCTCTCCTCATTTAACCAAAATCCCTTTTCTTTTCTATTCTCATTTTAGCTTCCATGTATGAGAGAAAAGATACCACCCTTGACTTTCTGAGACTAGCTGATCCATGTTGATCTCTTATTGATATTGCTCTGATAAAAAACAAACAAACAAAAAACTCTCATCTTCTTTCTTGATTTTATGCTGTTTTAAATTCATTTTAATTTACAAGTATGCCTCATAAAAGAATAATTAGATTTCAACAAATAGAGATGGAGACACCTAAATACATATGGTCTTTGACTTTTGGTGGTTCAACTTGTGAGTTTTTTTTTTTTTTTAACTTTATGATGGTGCAAAAGTGATGCTTATTTAGTAGAAACCATATATTGAGCTTTCAATGTTCAGGCTAGAGATATAGTGATCTCTTGTGATACTAGGCAGTGACAGTGAGCTACAGATCCCAGTCAGCCACATGACCATGAAGGGTAAACAACTGAAATACTCTATAGTATACTGTGCTAC
>PVLC010014760.1:0-38654 GCA_004027655.1 Graphiurus murinus
TGGCTGCACCTATGTTTGGGGCATAGATGTTGATAATTGTTATTTCCTCTTGCTGGATTGTTCCTTTTACTAGTAAAAAATGACCTGCTTTGTCTCTTCTGGTAAGCTTGAGTTTGAAGTCTAGTTTATCTGATATCATAGTTGCTACTCCTGCTTGTCTCCGAGTTCCATTGGCATGGATTACCTTACTCCAGCCTTTTATGAAGGTATATAGATATTTGCAGAAGATACATCTGCAATATACATATTATTTAAAATAAAAAGGAACTTGTTCAAGTGTCTACTGATTAAATTCTAACATTTAAGATTATAATCAATTATTAAAAACTTCAGCGTTTAATGCTCCATTCATAATTTTGTTCTCATTGTCTTTCTTCTCCTTGGTTAGTAATAATTTGGTTTACTTTTTCATGTTAACAGTTTTACAGTGCTTATTCAGATATTTGTTACCTCATCTAAAAGGCATTTTTGTCAAAATTATCCACTTATTATCAAGGTTTTTTTGTATCTATCTCAGTGGAAACAGATAAAAGGATAAAAGAATATATTAAGTAATATGACCAAAATCATAAAGTGTATAATATTTGTTTCTACCTTATATATTTTTGACTTATGAAACTGTAATTGAAAAAGTAATATTTAGTGAAATAATTCATATTTAAGAATTTTACAAAACACCATAATTCTGTATTAAACAAATAAGCTATATAAATGCTTATTTATATAGGGATGTAGCTCAGTAGTATAGCATGACCCTGAGTTCAATCTCAGAACTATATTTACAAAACAAACAAACAAACCTCTTTGTAAGGGTAACAATGTACCATGTTCAATAAAGAGGCTATTGCATAAAACTTTAAATAAAAACTTTCAACTCTGAATATGCCTTCTCATGACTAACCGCCCATCGCTCTGGATATAGGATCTACTCTAAAATATCCATGTCTCATATGCAAATATGTCAAACTTAACACTGAAAAGAAGAGGCAAGAATGATTGAGTCAGATGTTTTCTGAAAATCAAGAGAACCATCAAATGTGTGCCGCTTGCTACAAAGGGACATGCTCCACTAACTTTCCCAAGGATCCTGTATATTACAACAGAGGGGTGAGGGGAGCAAGCTCAGCTTTCAGAACAGCACACCTCCACACAGCTCAATCACTACATGAAATACTCATTTTCTTTGAAGACAAACAGGACTTCTGAGTCACTAGAATAAAGGGATTACCATTAGGACAGAAGGAATAAAAATCAAATCTCAAGCCTATTTTGGAGGGAAACTTTCAAACTCATTAATAAATGAAAGAAGGGGCCTAATAGCATACTTCCTTTCAGCTCTATTGAAATATTTTTCAATAATGGTTTTCAACTATGAGGACAAAAAGATGTTCAGAAATAATGTAGGAAGTAAATGTAATTTCAGCACTTTTATTTTTTCTTGCCTTCTCTATTCAATTATGTGACCACTCAGTTATGGAATAGTCCCATCACATAGTGTCTACTAACTTCTTAGAGATTACATATAAATATGGTTGATTTTGGAAAAAAATTTTCAGCATTCTTTGAATCAGTATATGTAACAAAAAGTATCTAGCTTTTTTTTTTTTTCAGCAAATACAGAATATGTACTCAGTACCATGCATTTCTTGTGGGACTGCAGTGGATGCTAAAACAAACAAATAATAATAATTTACAACTTCACCCAAAGGACTCAACAGTCTAGAGGAGAATATAGGCATGAAGTTCCACTAAAATGGAATTTCATAGCTGTGAGGATTGACATGATAGTGATGTATACAGAGTTTGGTGCACAGCTATGGTGACCTACTCCATACAGATAGATAGGTAACCTAACCCAAACAGGGATAGATACAGGACCAGAGTACAGTGAAGAAAGGGGATTTAAATCATTTTCTGCCATATATGATGGTAGAATGTTCTGACCACCAATTCTCTTAAATGTAATAGTTCAATAGCAACAAATTAGCACTCATGACTATATTAATTACTCTTTGGATGGGTTACAAAGAATAAAAATTCATTTTAATCATCTCTAATAACACAAATCTTATGAATGTGAGTTAGTATGTGGGTAGGGGGCACAATTCTAAGGGCAGCCTTCAGGCAACCCTATCTTTCTCTGTCTCATATGCTGCTTGGTCTGTCTCTTTCACAAGGGGTCTCCACTCTTCCTACATAACTCTCTGCTCTCTTCCTTGTGATTTTTGCTCCCTCATCATTTCAGCTATAACTTTCCTAAGTGAGCTCCCCTGCTTGTTGTTTTAATCTTTATGCTGCATAGATATAATCTCAAATTCTGGTGCTCACCAGGTGTGGTGACACATACCTATAATCCCAGTACTTGGGAGGCTGAGAGGACATCCTTGGCAAAATAGTTAAACCCTCAGGACCTAGCAAGGCACTGTTTCAAAACAAAAAAATAAAAAGGTATTGGGGTGTAGCTTGGGGGTAAAAAATGCCCTTGAGTTCAACCCTGCATATTTATATATATATAGTAAGGTCAAACATAGAAGAGAAGAATGGGTTAGCTGTCATTGGGTCAGAAGCCCTCCCAAATCTGGCTGTCTATGGATAGGGAAGTGCCTCATAAGACAGCAGCCTACTGAGGTAGCTGTGACTGTCAGCTGGTCCGAGCAGGCAAGCCTGAACTCAGCACTGAGATTCAAGACTACATGACAAGATTTAAGGCACCTTCTGGCTCTTGCCTCTTTTAGCCCGTGTTCTTATTGCTTTAACTTTTGGAGTCTTCTGGTGCCTTCTAATTCTCTACAATTTGATCTATAGTCATTGGAATCTGATTGATTTAGATGAATGTCCAAATATCTTGGCTCTGCTACCTTCCTGAACAAAAATCTAAAGTACACAAGGAAGAAAATTTTGACCCTGGCCTCATTTTTCTGTGTCCATACTACCTAATCCAATGGCCTTGTCTAGTCAGTAAATTCCAGTAGAGTTTAAACTCCCAGTGCTAAGTTCTGCATGATTGTACAATTCTGATGGTGATATTTTTCATATAACGAATCACTCATTCACTCATCATTTATTGAGCATGTACTATCTGCTAAGAACTGCTGTAAATTCTGATATTATGTGAGGTACAAAAATTATTCACTAATCAGAAATTGCTACAAATAAAATATTTGAATATGACAATTTCAAAAACTAAAACATATCCCTGTAATTAACACATTTTTAAAGTAAATCTCTGTGATACATTTTATATATCTCAAATTATTCACTGAGAATATTGAAAACATTTAGCCATTTCCTAATGGAAAAGGACACTATTATATACATCTACTGTGCCATATTAAACCTCTAATATTTGGTGTATAAATCTATTAAGGTGTTTATAATATTGTACTTCAATTGTTTTCTTTTTATACTTCTTTTCCAAAATTGTGAACTTCTTGAAGGAATTTTATATTTCTTGACAGAGAACTGTCCTTGACCATTGCATGAATGAGGATAATTATTCCCTAGGATAACTGAGGCATAAGTAATGTGATCATGTACATTTCCAGTGTGATTACAAGTTGAAACTAAAGAGCATGTTATTGCACAGAACTGCCCAGATTCATCAAATTCCAGTAATATGAACTTCAGACATAGATTATTTTAAGACTGTTTCCTATTGATCCCCTTTGAACTCCAATGAAACAGTAAAATGAAACCCCAGGTGGCAGAAGAGCCTTTTTCATTTTGGCTTTTGAAGTGCCTAGAGAAATAACCTCATAATAGATGCTGAGCACATCACTTTTCCAATTCTCAGGTGTACGGACAGCAGGTTAGACACATCTGTGCCGGGCAGAGCATCGTGACCAGTGCCACCTTGAGTGCAGTGAAGCATCCCAAAGGCCAACACAGCTAAATGCACATGCAGAGAGTTTCCATCCATACATAATGCCAAGAAGGAGCAGGGTGAATGCTCCAGTCAGGAGGAACCACCCTGCTAGAGACTAATGATTGTCCTCTCTAACTGTTGGCCCTCTAGAAATAATACAGGAGCAGGAGGGAGATCCATACAATTTATTGTAAGGAAACCCAGCCAAAGCATAAGTAGGAAAATATGCCACGAGTCCCATAAAATATTACCAGAAGAAAAGAAGAGAAGGAACAGAGTAGCCGGGTGTGGTGGTACATGCTTGTAATCCCAGCATTTGGGAGGCTGAGACCGGAGGATCTGGGGTTGTGGCCAGTCTCAGCTGTCTAGTGAGGCACTCTGCAACTTAGTGAGACCCTGTTTCAAAATAAAGAATAAAAAATAGGGCTGGGGATGTAGCTCGGAGGTAGAATGTCCCTGAGTTCAATCCCAAGTATTGCACCCCCCCCCAAAAAAAAAACAGAGATAGATCCTTTAAGTTACAGTTTAAAATTGCCCTCTCAAAACTAGAAGTTAAGAATGCTAAATCTCACCATTTCAGCCCTTCAGCCCTCCAGCACCAAAAACTGCTGTGAATTTCTATCCAAATCTGGCAAGTCTTTTGAAATCTTTCAACTCAAATTTCCTCAATTGCCAAATGACAGGAATGCATGAGCTGACTAATACAATGTGCCTATGACATTACTGTCATGGTCTCTTTCCTTGAAACACTAGTGGATAGTCCTTCATTAAACATGAGTGCATATACCTACTGTCTAGCCATGGTTCTGAAAGAAAACCACAGGTGCCTCCCTTGCTCCCAATTACTCCACAATGGAGCCTGATGAAAAACCAAATCAAAATCCACCCATTGTTTTTCATTTATTAACCTATTACCCTAGGTCAGCACTGCACTTGATGGAGAAGATTTATGCTAATCTTCCCAACTCATAGTCCTTGACACATTATCAGAGAGTGAGAGACCATGGCATAATCACATTCTATTATACTAATACTTTCTTGTTTCCTAGTACTATTTGATTTTTGTGACAAGATAAGACTCCAACAATATAAAAGAGCCAATTGAAGGGAAGAGTTACATAAATAAGCAGAAAAACAATGCTGGGTAAAAATCAGCTTACCACTCAGTGTTGACCTCTTCTCAGACTTTCATAAGTCAGAGGATTTGTTTGTCTCCTTCACCTTTGTGTTCTAGGGACCTAAAACAACCCCTGACATAGGACAAGTGCACAACAAATTTTCATTTATTAAATGAATCAATGAGAATGGTTGTAATTCAGCCAGGTCCAGTTAGAGCCATGCCTAATGACTAACAAGAAAATGATGTATGCTTCTAGACTGTACATGCCCTACAGTGTCTTCTTACTCCTCTAAATCCCTCCCCCATCCCAATTCCTGTTCTTCCATGCTTGTGGATAGTGGTTAAGGTTATAGTATAATAAATTATTCATTCCTAGGATGGTATTAAAAGGTAGACTAGCAGGCTTCATGGGCTCAATAAAGCGACTACAATCCCTGGTCCTCTGGAGTCAGGACCCCACCTAAGTCACCTGTTTGCAAATGCTAAATGAAGGTCTTCCAAATAAGAATCACACCAAAGCAGTCAGCTAGAAACTCGAGTGTACCAATCCCAAAGAGAAAAACTCTCTATTCTGATAAATCTCATTCTGAATGGTTTCTGGATAAGCTCTCAGGAAATATGCATCTCTGTGAAAAATGGTTGGAGAAAGAAGTTTGAGATCATCACAGTAGATTGGATAAAGCACTCAGTTCTTGAGGAAATGGGTAGATGTGAGGTGAAACTTAGGTGGGAGCTGATCTGTGGCTTCCTCTAGTCATCAGAGCAGGGGCAGGGAAATGAAAACAACAAAATTCCCAAGATCACAAAACTTCATTTTTCTATCCCAAATGTTTTTTTTAATATTTAAAATAACTCTTTAGTTAATTTACAGGTAAGGTAACAGAAACAAGAGAGGTAAAAAAACATACTCAAGGTTATTTGGTGTATTAGTGGCAGGTGGGTATTCCTCCAAATCGTAAATGGTTTGAAAGGAAAACTCTATCCACAGCATGTTTGCAACATGCAGCTACTGTCAACTTTCACCGTATATACAGGCACATGCTATTCACTGTTGACTAGGAAGGTAAAATTGGGCCAAATAATATTTAATTCCCCACTGTAATAGTAGTTTTACATTCCACATTCAGACAGCTGGCATAATTGAAGACAGCTTGGAACCCCTGAGGATATCCAAACTGTCACGATTGAAGAAAAGATTTAAGTATCCTGCAGTGTAAGACCTACTCAATGACATTACAAAGCTGATTCAAAATACCATCTTTGTTGAATCTTCAATATCCAATCTATGAACAATAGACACAATTAAACTTAAAAGGCTGTAAATTAAGCAAACTAAATGATGGAGCAAATCATTTCATTTTTGCACCTGTGAAGTACAGTATGCCATTGTTATTTTCCCAAAGAAGAGAGAACAGACTCTTGCATGGACAATTATCAAAAGGGTTCAGAGCAATAGCAGCTTATAATGGACAATAGATTTCTTTCCAAAGACTAAAAAGATATCAATGAATGTAGTTTTCAAGTCAAAGTGAGAATACACAGCTGCTGCCACAGATTCTATTTAATGTATTTCAATGTTACTAATTAAAATAAAAACTTAGGTCTCCTATTCTCTAGCTAGTAAAAAGCAGAGAATACAGAATAATAATTTCAAGTTGTAATTTTGTGTGTCTTGTCAAAAGAGCTTTTGGTTCATTTGTGTTTGACAGCTACAGAAAAGTTTTTGCAATAAGACACCTGGCTTTACAGTGTAGAGATGACTGTACAGAAGGAGGTTGAGACATGGTTTAGAACATGGGGTCCAGAGACAGAGGCTTTGGCACAAATCTCACTTGGCTATGTTTTAGGTGGCCTCAAGCAATGAATTTAACCAATCCTTCTTTTGCCTTCTTCATCAGTAAAATGGGGGGTCATTATAATTACCACTTCATTGGATCATTTTGAGAATTAAAAGCAGCAATGTGTGGATAGCACCTAAAACACTCTGTGGCCATTCAGCCAGTGATCGCTATTGTTATCTTGATTTAAAATACTGCATATGATATTTTAATCCCCATCAAATAAGAGCAAGTATCTAAGTACCTATTTTTATCCTAGCATTTATTATCTGATTTATAACAATAATCAAGGAAATCTCATACATAAATCAATTCTCCAAAAGTTTAAACTAAAAGAAAAAAAAACTTGCTGCATTGAAATAAAATGAAAATTAAATAAAAATATATTATAATGGTTACTGTCAAAATATTGGCAAGGTAAGCAAGGTCATTGTGGGTATCTCGCCAGCAGAGATACACAGTGTCACCTCCAACCTAGATTGAACTAAAAGAGGCAAGAGAGAGACCTGCCAATGAGCCTGCCATAAACTAGCATAAAACCACCTGCAAAATCCACTCAAGCATCTGTCTCTGTGAAGTGCCAAACCTTCTCCTCCCACCCACCAGGCTGGCCCCATCCACCACAGAGCTCTTCCACGGGCCATCTTTTTTTCAATTCATCATTCTTGGGCCTCCTCCATTGGATCATCCCAGGAGGGATTATGTGAAGCTCCACATAGAAACTCTCATTTCCTGTCACAATACATGCTGTATGTGCTTCTCCCTCCAATTCAGTACTTGCCAAAATCTATCAGACTGATCCTTATATTCAAGCATCGAGCACATTTAATATCGCCTGAATTATTCCTCAAAATTTAATGAGGGAAATGATGAACATTGGATTCATCATCCAACCGATAGCTATTTGCTGTCTTCTGAGTAATCAAAGTATGGAAGGGTTCATGGATTATCTTTAAGAGTATGTTCCAATTAGAAGGGTGTTATGAGGCAATACAAAGGAAAGAAAGAAGAGTGGACTACACACCTGAATTTCCATATCTAAAACTGATGACAACAATATTGCCTATTTCATGTGATTTCTGTGAAGAGTAGATTATTTAATAAATGCATAGTGTTTAGATTAGTTCCTAGTAGGCCCTAACTAGTCAATAAATGCTAGCACTGATAACATGATGATCATGAGTGTGACTCTATGATGATGATGACAATGGCATTGAATAAAACTACTAAGAGACAAGACACCCGACACCACACAGCAGATCAAAATGAGTTTGCAATTAGGAGAAGATAATTAGAATATTCAGCTCAGCCTCTGCTTTCAGAGGATCTTCTAACTTAACATGTTATAGAAGGAAAAGGAGAAATATGATAATGTAGATAGCAGGAGTTTATTTCAGAATGAGACATGAGCTACAGAAGCAAAAAATAGAAAAGAGCTAGAGAAAATGGAAGAGCTAAGAAATAAAAGAAGCCTTAGAACTATAGGATGAATAGGTGGTTTAACTCAGGAGATAATTAATATTACAGAACAATATTGACTAATACCTATGCAGAATTTGCAATGCATGAGACAGTGTTCTATTTACTTTTTAAGATATATTACTAATTTTACCCACACAACAATCCTGTGTAGTAAGAACTGTTATCATCCTCTGAAACTATAGTGCAAGAAGATTAGGTTATCAAAGTCTAATTGTTAATGGCTATGAGAGAATTTAATTCCTTCAGTATGTCACCAATCTTCATTTTAATTGTTCTACTACAATGTCCTTCAGAACAGAAAGAATAAGACTCTTCCAAAGCTTTCACACATTAAAGACAAGTTATGGGTAGAAACATCAAAGATAAGTTATGGGTAGAAATATGGAAAATTATCAAACAAAAGGTCAACATAAGAACATTGGGTTATTTGAGAGTGATTGTTATTCAATATTTAAAGCTATTAAGTTCTACTCCAGGACAGAAATTTGTCTGGACTCACTTTTGAGAAAACTATAATATTATATATTCTCTTTTTAATACTACCAGTGTTTTTACTCCAAAAAAGTGTTTTGTTGTATTTATTACTTATCATCATGAGTCAATTATGACTCTTGCCTATGTACATGTAATGGAAATAATCCAAGCCCTTTTGAGAGCCTGCAATCTCAAGATAAACAACCATGAAGTGGCATAACACAGTTAAATAAGTAAGGTAGGAAATTTATTAGATTTGGCTGCATGGGAAACAGGGGTGGGGCACTAGGTTCAGGGTAATGAAAAATCTGGAGGGATCTGCCCCCAAAAATGTATTGAGAACTAAATGGTAGTACAGATTAAAAAGAATTCTGGTGTCATGGAAATAGAAAAAGAGGAGTTAAAGAGTTAAAAAAAAATCAGACATCTGACAAAACTGATTATAAAAGAGAAGGCTAATTATAAAATCCAAATAGATTTTTAGGAGATTGCTGTGAGAAAGACCTTAAGCCCTATTGTTTAAGAATTGAGTGACATAATAATAGTTCTAGTTTCTTGGATTAATTTAAAATTAAAATCCTAGCCAAGTAAAAAGTTGCTTGTATAAAAGATGGCATACATATTTGTACTATAGTTATTTACTATTCAAGATCATAGTACATTTTTCATATATTCAAAATTCAAGCCAAGTGTCTGTGAAACAACACAAATGAATGTGTTTTGTAATTGCACAATGCCTCCATATTCTCAGAAGCATGTCCTTAATATAGTTGTGCAGGCTCTCACATAAAACATCTCTTCTTGAGTTATTTGCTTCTCAGGATTAGGGATTCTCTCCTTCAAAATGTGGAGTCTTATGCTGGGCATATAACTCCACAGTATAAACAAAGTATGCAGACTGGGATAGGCACATCTCTTTAAAGATTTAAGGGGCATTATACTTTGCTATTCCAACAAACACCTCTGAATCACAGAGTAAAATGCAAATTGTGCATGAAATTTAAAAAACAGTAGATTTGCCGGGCGTGGTGGCGCATGCTTGTAATCCCAGCATTTGGGAGGCTGAGACCGGAGGATCAGGGTTCGCGGCCAGCCTCAGCTACCTAGTGAGGCACTCCGCAATTTAGTGAGACTCGGTTTCAAAATAAAGAATAAAAAATAGGGCTGGGGGTATAGCTCGGAGGTAGAACGCCTCTGAGTTCAATCCCCAGTACCGCAAAAAACAAACAAACAAAAAAAAAACAGTAGATTTGCACATTTTCCCTAAAAATAAGTCACTCTAGGCTACTCAAACTGAGAGGACACATGTGGCCTACTGGGTCTTTAGTGGCTCTCAGAGGACAAAGTTTAAGAATCAGCACTCGGCTTTGTTTTGTGAAGCAGAACATTAGGGAGATGGCGCACTGGAGCTTCTTGTATACTTGGGAGGTAAAAGATCAGAGAAGCACATGCTTTGCTAAGGCAGTCAGGAAATAGGCTAATATGGTGTGGGCCTCTCTCCAATGGCATAACCAAATGTTTCCAGAGAAATATTAAGGAACTATGAACATACTATAATTAAGGAAAAATTTGAGAGGTATTGTAAAAGGCTCAAGAATGGAGAAACTTCAGGAAGAAGGAAGGAAAAATGGCAAAGGTAAAAAATAGACATTTGTTTTGCTTTTAGCATACTACTTGGAAAAATAGAAAACATATGAAGATCCTTCTTGGAGTGGCTTTTATTATTCTATAAAAGTGAAAAATCCCTCTATATTGGAGACACTTCTCTTTACTTATCCCTTAAGCGTAGCTCAACAGAAAATTGAAAATGAATCTGTAAGTTGCAATAATAGGAAGACTAGAGTGTGAATTTCAACTATATCCTACCTTAGTGGATGGACTTGAGCAAATTAATTAACTTTTTGCATCTCTGTTTCCCCAACTGTGTAATAAGACAAAGGAAAACTATATCAAAAAGTTAATGTGAGGATTAAATAATCTTAAATATGTTAGAGTAGAGAGCATGGCATAGAGGAATAAGGCATTTAAGGAAGAGTAGCTAAATTTGGAAAAGACATCCATATAGCAAAAAGAAAGGAAGATATATAACAGCAATGGAAGCAAAATTATATAATAATAGGGGTGAGAGACAATGGAGATAAACACTCCAGTGTGGATTTGTATGGGGTCCACAACAATGAGTTTTACAAGGTGTAAAACACCTAGTTTCATTCCCTAGGGTGCATGGGAGTCCCACCTCAATGGGTGAATATAACTCCCAGGGAGGTTCAGTGAGTCAAAATGCAGAGTACATCTGCTTTGTGTTAAATGGTGACATGTGACTGGAATGCCATACAATTCTGTTTAGAATATAAAGTATCTTCAACAGATATCTATCAGCCCAAACTCTACTAATTTCCCCTAGAATATTTTTCAATAATGAACACATTGCTGCTGTTTTGCCTATGTGTAAATCTCTTTTTCTCTAAATTATGTTTTAAAAAAAATAAAAGGAGATGGGAAGAAGGGGTGGGAAAGTGGATAAAAGGAAGAAAAAAGCCTAAGTTTTCACCATATTGTGAAAAGGGATGGAAATAAAGGATCCCAGATTAGTGCTGTTTTGATACTCTTCCATCAAGAAACCTAGTATCTGTTTATTTTAAGTAATTACAACCCTGTGTTCTTGACATATGCTCAACCAGTGTCCCACCGAGATCACAGCGCTTCTTCTGCTAGATTACACTCTGCTTACTCAATCATTTTTATCACTGGACATTGTTTGGTGCTCATAACCAAAAACAACATTTTGGCTATCTCCTTACTAGGCATTATTCTGCAACGAATAATTTATTGTTTGATTGTATTTTTTACTTACTTAACAAAATGTATGTAGCATTTGCTGTGGACCAGTCTTAAACATTTTGTAAACAATAACTTGTTTAATTCTCACAACAATTCTAAGCCCTAAAGCCTAATATTCTTATGTTTCCCTGAGGACATCAGGGACAGAGAGGTAGAATAACTTACCTAAAGCCACACAGCTAAGTGGAAGAACTGGAGTTTAACCCAGGCTAAAGAGCCCATGCCCTTAAACAGCATCTGATGCTACATTTCAAATAGGATTCAATGAATTAATCCACATAAATAACATGAAAATGTACCTGGCATATAGCAGTGACTAAATCATTCTTATTCTTTGTTTTTTGTGATCATGTTGTTCATAGTATCAACATATTGACGACTGACTGATCATTATGGTGTGGTTTATTTGAAAGGTCTCACTAGCCAAAACAATTGCCAACATTTTGTATTCTGGTAGAAAATGTACATGTCTGGAGATATTAAATGGGATGTGGTTCCAATTAGAAAAAGAGCCTAGGTCGAGCTACATTGAGGCTCTGACTTCTGATGTATCTACTGAGTCTGTCATGCTGGCACAGAAGGAAATTACATTAATCCAACAAGAAGTGTTCCTCATGGAGTCATTGATTTTCACCTGCATTAGATGGTCTTCAAAGTACTTACAAAATTGATCTACTCCAGGTTAGCAGAAAATCTATCATTTTCTGGGTTTGTCCTTTTTTTGTTTGCTTGTTTTTTAAAACACCATTGGGTTTACCTGTTCCTGAGCACATATCCCCAAAGTATAAACAGTAGAGAATTCAATTTTCCATAAAATACTTTTTTCTTGTGTGGCTTAACCCATATATAATTCTCTGTTAACATAAAGTATCATCCCAATAGTTGTTTGCACTTTCTTACACTCTCAGACAACAGCAGCTTTGGAATAAATCAGTAGCAATCTAAACACGTGATAGTTCTTAGATCAAATAACCATGAATGCCATCCTAAAAGTAAAATAGGACAGTTATTAAGGTAGCATTCTTAATATCACTGAATTCTCATTTTCTGTGGAAGTATTAGTGTTTCATAGTTTGGTTAATTTCCTGTTTGAACTGTGAGGTCACTTACATCCTCACAGTTATTATATAGTAATATAAATTTGAAAAAGCCCCAAATGTTTGGTGTTCTTCCTAAACCGCTATTTGTAAGTTGGATCTAAAAAGTGCTGACTTGTAAATGTTTTGAACTTATACACAGTACTTGCAATAGCGCAAGCTATTATCTTTTATGCACATTTGCTGACAGAAAAAAAATTGCATTTTAAAGCAAGATGCTACTTCTAGATTCTGTACATCAAACATAATCTTCTTGCTCTAGTGACCGTTTTTTAGATATCTTTTTTATTGGTATGGAAGAATTTATATAGATTATATGCCAGTAAAATGCAGAGAACCCTGAGTTGCTGGTGATATTTATTCAAACATGGGTACACATGATATATATGCAATTTGTTTTTTAAGATAGTCATTTCTGATTTCAACAACAATTTCAGCCTCATTAACAGCATTTGGAATTCTCTTATGATTCTGTCTTTTTTTCTCTTTGAATTTACAAGAAAAATCTCTCAAAACTCATTATAAGCTATGATTAGGTCTACTTCTGAACTGGATTTCATCAAAGCTTGAAAAGAATCAGATGAGAGACTTGATTATTACAGTTTCCTTAGAAACATGGAAAACAGTAAGAACACCTTAGAATCCAAGACTTTTTGGCAAAGAATCTTACAGTCCATCTGCTGTGTTCAATTATTATGAGAATACAAACAGTAGCTTTCATTCAAATATCTTGTGAATAATTATATTTTGTTAATAAAGGAAAAGATTTGCATTGTATTTATGATTGTTAAGTATATAGTATATGTTCCAAGGAAACAAGAATGAAAGGAAGAAATAGGAAGGGAGAGAGGAGGAAGGGAGAAAGGACGAAAGGAAGGAGAAAGAAAAGGAAACCAGGAAAATGGAAGAATCAAAAGATGAAGATGGCAACTCCTACACTACCCTGTGATTGGGATGTATTTTAATAACCTCTGAGAATGAGTATGTTAATTGCCTGCTAAGCAGCATCCTTCATATCTATCAAAGGTGGCCCAGAAAACTCCTGAGCCACATTAGTTATATTTATTCATTCACTTGGGGTTTTTTCCTTGACAAATATTTACTGCACAACACCCTATGTGTCAAGAACTGCAGGAAAGGCTTGAGATTTATAGTGAACAAGACATAATCCTTGACTTCAAGGAGCTTAAAGACCACTAGGGAGAGAGAAACAGATTATAAAATTACAAATCGTTTTATCTGCCCAGCAGCCTTTCTTGCTTCCATCACATTCTTTTGGTGAGATCTTTATCCTTTCCTCTGGGCAACTCCCAAACCATCCCTTCTTTAAGACACCATTTTCCACCAGTATTCTTATTACACTTTGATTTCGGTGAGGCTGGCAGGCATGGCACCAGGTTTCCTCTCCTACCAACCTCCATTACCATTGTGTGGTTTGGCCACAGGCATAATAAGACTTAATTAGATCCATTCAATTTCCTTGGAAATTTGAATACTGACCACACACACACAAGATATAAGGGCTTTGAAAGTGAGTCATCTGCCAAGAGTTCACCAAATTCTGATGTTGAGATTCCGGGCTGTGATGGCTCCTATCCTTCTCCAAGGCTTTATTTTCATTTTTCATTCAATTCTGCAAACTATGGATATGTTCCAAAGAAACCTGTTTTTCTTGCTTATGCTACTCAAATCAGTGTTGAAAGACTGGGCTTATTAATGGCTCTAATATATCACTATAAAGTATCAGAATTACTTTCCCTTGCATTTTTCCAGAAAGACAGATGTTATGAGCCTAATTCTTCATGTAAAACCTTATTAAAGCAAAAATCCAAGCTTAGTTTAATGATATTGTATACACAACTCACAAATACTTGAAATTACAACTTTAGGACAAGGTCATCTAGTCCCTCACTCGTGGTTTTTGAGGATTCCCTAACATATAATTGCATAGTTGCTCTTTGAATATACCCATTGATGGAAAAGTTACACTATACAGGACAGTTACTTTCATATTTGGATGCTTCTACTTACCAAAAAGTCCTGGCACTGGGCGTGGTGGTGCATGCTTGTAATCCCAACATTTGGGAGGCTGAGACCAGAGGATCTGGGTTCGTGACCAGCCTCAGCTACCTAGTGAGGCACTCTGCAACTTAGTGAGACCTGGTTTCAAATCAAAATAAAGAATAAAAAATAGGGCTGGGGGTATAGCTCGGAGGTAGAATGACCCTGATGACCCTGAGTTCAATCCCCAGTACTGCAAAAAAAAAAAAAAAAAAAAAAAAAGTCCTGGCACTTAGCTAAGGTTTGTGTCCTCATAAATTTTCATCTTACAACTTTTCAATGAACATTATGTTATTTACCATTTCCTACAAAGGTCTAAACTTAATTTGACACTTGTACTATCAATCAGTTTTCTTACATGCTTGAAAATAAATTGTCAGAATAGACTCAAGCCCTTATAAGATGGAGTTGCAAAAGGGTGTAGATCTTCACAGACCATATCTCTGACCACAGAAAAAATAGCCATGCTTGAATGAATAATAAAAGATCAGGTGAAAAAATGCCAAGAAGGGCTGACCTTTCATGACAAGCTGCCAAGAAAACGAATATTTCTTGGCAGGTAGACCAGACCCAAAGGCCAAATATCAATGGATGCACACTCATCCTCCAATATTTAATATGATTTCATGAATTTTATAGTCGAGCAGAACCTGAGAGATAATATAGTAAAAATCCCATCATTTTACTGCAAATAAATGGTGGCATGGGAATTAACTTACAGACTCTAAATAAACTGCTGCCACTTCTTGAAAATTCAGATCTCTAAGATAAGATTTCTGCTGTTTTAATATGTTAAAATGCTATCACCAAAAATATTATTTTTCTTGTACAGACATGACTTAGAACATTGGGAATTGGGTTTCTTTATGGTTTAGCCATCTAGAATGTAAAGTCTACAACAAAAAAAAATTAATGCACTTAGGAGATGTCATATAAGAAAAGAAAATAAAAGGATGCTAACTAGACACTCATAAGAAATGGAGAGTGTTAGCTCACGAAGTGCTATGTACATGTATGTAACTATCACTATGAAATGTATTATGATGCAAGACTACAATGCCCCAATACAAGTATTTAAAATAGTATCTAGCCACAACAAAGAAAGGGTTTATATTAAAGCCAAAGTGTTCACTGAAAAATGAAAATGGAAATTGTGCATTATTTGTTATTGCCCCCTCCCAAGCAGAGGACTATCCCAAAGACCTAAAAATTAAAATTTAAGGAAATTAATCTAAGATGATAAATTACAGTCATTTTTCAAATGTTTACTTTTCTCATTTCCTCCCTTGACATTTTAAAAATAAAAAGCTTTTAAGTATTCAGATTATGTCCTTCTTCCATTTGCATGATGGTTTTGTTATTGCTCTAGAATTTGATGTTAAGATTATAGTACTTTATTGTATGTGGCCATCAGGGATGCCTTTTCACCAAATATCTATTTTTCTACTATGTAGAGTTGCTACTACAATCCAGTATTTAAGATTTTTGCAAAGCAAATAAAACTAATAGGTTAGTTTTTTCTCCAAATCAGAAGTAAATTGCCCTTCAGAAGCTCTTATTTTTTATTTCAAGAGTCTGTTAATAATTATCTAACCGATGGAATGAAGTGACAGTTCAATTTCTTTGCCTCTAAGTAATGATTATTTGTTGATTGACTCAATATTCTTTAATTGACTTGCTAGATGAACCCTGAAATTTTCTTTTTTTTCCCTACATCCCAGAATTTCCCTTTGTACACTAGTACATCTTGTACTTTCAAAGTATAAAAATGATCCCGCTTGTCAACAAGTAGCCTTCTGACTTTTGCAACAACCTGAAACTTAGTTGGAATTAGAAATTGATAAAAAAGTTCTCTGCACAAATTCACAAATTTCATAAAGCATCCACTAAGGTAACATTTCAATCATAAAAAAAAACCCTCAAATGTACTCAGAACTTGTTTTCTTATTCTACAAACATTTCTAACCTATTTGCATAGATGTTAAATTGTAATTAATGAAAAACATGAAGAGGGGGCACTGGCACCATTAAAGTTTCATTTGACAACAGGATGCACTATGGCCAACTTGGGTCATTTAGGACAAACTCAGGTAAGGATAAACAAAAAACTTACTGAGGATGTTTGTGGGTCCTAGCAAAATATTGATAGTCTTAATTATGAGCCCAGGGTGTAAGAAAAAAAAATTGTATATGTTTAATATACTATATATAAGATAGTCAAGTAAAAATATTCTATTGATCTCAAAATTTTCTATTAAAAGTAATTAAAACTTTAAAAAATTGCCGGTGCTTACAATGGTGATTTTAACTATGTAAATTTAAGCTGAAAAGATAACATTTACTAGCATTGTCAAATTATACATACTGTCACAACACAGATCAGGGTAATTTTTAAGAACTACATTTTACTCTCAAATTTACTTTTATACCTAGAAGTTCAGTTGCTATCACTATGCTTAAATTAATTGAATCTATATTCTGAATTACCTAAGTGAGCATTTTAGCATCTGGAGACAGTTCTGCTTCTGCAAATATAAGCCACCTACTTTACAGTAATAACACAAAAACAAAATTATGCTGTAAGCCAAAGATGCTAGATCATGATATACTATTATCAAGAGTCTTGTTGGTTTCAAATGTCACTGTGCATACTTCTTTGTTTCTATGGTAATAAGTAGTTTCCTTTATTGCAGCTTCTATGGCAGTCATTCTAAACCTGAATATTTCATCTCCATTATATTTCAGAATGCTTTAAGCAAACAATACTATGCAGATGGCTTAAGAAAATCTTTGTGTGACGGGCATGTGCTAAGAAATGTCTGCTCACAGCAAGGTGTCCCTCTAGCATTGGTTGATTGTTTTGTTTAGTAGAAGTAGCATATGTAAAACAGTACACTTGAAAATAAGAATCTTAGCTTTTCTCCCCAACTGCATCACTGGTGATTTGTGGAGGTCACCAAATGAATCCAGTCACGTTTCTTGAATAAAATGGCAAACTGGAGAAACTATTGATAGTTCTTGTGAGTTAGTAGGACAATTTTATTTTATTTTTTATTGTAATAATTCGTGCATTGTAAGCATACATCTTTGTTAGGTACAAATTGATATTGACATATGTGCACACATTTCTCATTTGACCCCTTCCCCAATTCCAACCCCACTCCCTCGCCCTCCCTCCCTCTCAAGTTAAGTTTAGTGAGTGACCTTAATATAATTGTGTAAGTACATCATGTGCCTTAGGGTGCCCCCACCCATGTTCATCCCCTTCATTTAAATCAACTTCTTTGCTTATCGAGGCTCTCTCCTTTTTCGTCTGGAGACCCTCTTATACCCCATCTTCTCCCTAGCATCCGCAAATTAGGGAGAACATATGCTTCTTTACTCTTTGTGACTGGCTGATCTCACTTAACATAATGTTTTCCAGTTGCATCCATTTCCCTGCAAATAACATGATTTTGTTTTTGTTTATGGCTGAGTAAAATTCCATTGTGTACATATCCCATAGTTTTGCAATCCACTCAGCTGTTGATGGACATCTTGGCTGCTTCCGAAGATCTTTGCCAGTTACTCTTCGGATAGAGGTCTAATATCTAGGATATACAAAGAACTCAAGAAAATCACAGCTAAGAAAACAAATAACCCAATCAAAAAATGGGCAAAGGATCTAAATAGACACTTCACAAAAGAAGAAATACAAATGGCCAATAAATGTATGAGGAAATGTTCCATATCATTAGCAATCAGAGAGATGCAAATCAAAACTACTTTGAGATTTCACCTAACCCCAATCAGAATGGCAATCATAAAAAACAGGAACAACAACAACTTCTGGCGAGGGTGTGGAGAAGTGGGAACCCTAATACATTGTTGGTGGGATTGCAAACTAGTGCAACCACTTTGGAAAACAGTATGGAGGATCCTCAGACGAATGGGAATGAACCTGCCATATGATCAAGCAATACCACTTGTGGGTATCTACCCAAAAGAATGGAAACCAAACTATCAGACCAACACATGTGTATCTATGTTTATAGCTGCACAATTCACAGTAGGACAATTTTAAATCTTCTAGGTCCATTCCTGCTAAAACAATCTCTCTCTCTCTCTCTCTCTCTCTCTCTCTCTGAAACTCAGGACCATCTGGAAACATACTGAAACATAAAGTAATCATTAAAAAGTAATTTCTTTCTGCCTTTGTCACTCTCTGAAATATTATTTCCCTTATTTGCTTGAATATACATATATTACAACCCCTCTTAGTTGGGAACATAAAATAATATGTTAAAATGCCAAACAATTTACACCAACTAGCTTTTGAAGAAATAGCAATTGGTTAAAACCAATATTCATTAAGTGAAATAAAAATCTAACCAAAAATATATAGTTATCTCTGTTGATTTCTCAACAATATGCAACCAAAGTTAATAATAAATTCTTTTTAGTACACATTAAAAACAATGGTTCATATTTAATATGAATTACTCAACATGCAAAGCCAGAAATGCTCCCTGACAATAAATGGACCAGTTCCAGAAGTCCTTTAGCTCTTCTGACCTTCTTGGATATTACCTCAAGTTCTCTCAAAAATAATATACTAAATATAACTCCAGGGTCATAAAAGTGGTAGCATGTTTCAATGTATTTTCCACAACAGAACAACAACATACCACTCATTTCAAAAGCCATATATTTAGAATTTTCTTTTTACTTCTTGTTATGAAAATAAAAATTATAAAGATAACATGTGTGGGTAATACAAAGCTCATTTGGCTTACAATAATATGACATTGACTAAAAGTAGACTAAATTTAGCCTTTTAACTAATAATTGGGATAAACTAGGTGGATGGGTGTGAGTAACTTCAGTGAAGGAAAATTTAGGTAACTATAATAACAGGAATTTGGTCATAACCCCAGATACGTTGGTAAATATCTATATAAAAATATTAATGGTGATTCTGCTGCCAGAAGCAAAATCATGTTATATGTTAAGATAAAATAAATCAGAACAAACTTAATATAATATTAAGGCAATTAGAATCAAATGAATGCAATGCCTGTAAATATTCTAAGTGTTCTTCTGATTTGTTTGCATGCCTCGATGCTCCCTTTCAATCTCCTAGATTTTGTATCTGGAGAAAATTGAATGTACAGATTTCCTTCAGATAGCACCTAACATATAGGGTGAATTAGAAGAAGATGGGCATGCTAGAACTAAAAAGAGATATGCCTGATATGAAGGTCGTTCTTGAAAATTGAATATATTTTTTCTAGTTTAATAGCATTCTATCTAAGATATTAAAGAAACCCAGCCATTTCTGATACGCAACATGAATAGACTATGTTGAAGAAATATATATCATTCCCAAACACTTTTCATTTTTAAAAATAGTAGGGGGGGGTAAAAGAAAGTTCATGAAAAACATCCTCCTTTACCTTTCAAAATGTCAGTGAAACAAATGGGAAATGGGATTAATAATAGGCAATTAGTACAATAATTATCTCAGATGACCATGAAATTATAGTTTACCCCTCAAGATTTCTTATCTGCTGCCATGTAACTAGGAAGAATTAAACCCATGAATGTAACAAAAGAAAAAAAAAAGTGCTAGCAGGCTATATATTTTATTTTTGAAGCATGTCTTGCTAATTGGTTTGATGTTTTGCTTAAACACTAACGTGTGTGTGACCAAAACATTTTCAAAATACTTCATTTAGGTGCTTACTGTCATCGTTAAAAGCAGCATTTTGCAACAAGGAGATGTTCTGTCTTCAAAAAATATGTCAGCATAATGAAAGAGAAAAAAATCACAGCAAGAGGATTGTTCAACATAATTCATCCATATTGTATACAATATAATACTGCAGTTGCTTTTTCAATAGAAGAGAACCCAAAAATTGTGCAATGTGGCTCTATTTATTTTGTCACTAGACTTAACAGAGGAAAGATGGAAAGATGGGATGTGAGCGACTGCACCGAAAACTGAAATAAAAGCATTGGTCATCATTAGATCACCACTTTAATTAAAAGTGATCAGCAGTTTGCTGCTCCCCTGGTTTTCCAAACAAAGCCATCTCCTGATACAGTTGCCAGGCCCTTATTTTCTTTACATTAAAAATAAAAAATTATACAATGTGGACATGAAGAGAATTATGCTTTAGATCAAAAAGTGAATTTTCATTTTCATGTGGTACAAGCAGGCAGTTATACTCTGTTAGTTGACAAGTACGATATTGCTACCATACTGATGTAATCTCAGTTTAAGCCCAATATTTCATGAATGTTTCTCATTTCTAGCCAAGATTTAGAGATATCAACAGTAAACACATCATGCCTTTATGGAGGTTTTCGTTCCCCTCTGACACACCATTTTAGTGATACATTTTGTTACATTAATAGAATTCTGTTTTTTTTTTTTTACAAGTCTGAGGAAATACCTAGTTATTTTCAGAGGAATCATACTTTTTACTACTTGTAGAAAATGTGGGGTATTATGCCACAAAATGAAACTACTTTGCTTTTAGTCATAAGCAATATGTTAATGATGGAGCTCAGAGCCCAGCAAAATAATGTCAAACTAATCTGCAATCTGCCCAGAAAAAATGAAATGTCAGCCAATTCTACCAAATGGCAAATGGTTTTGCTGTTCAAGTACATGGCTTATAAATCTGCTGGGTTAGAGTAAGAGAAAAAAAAAAAGGAAGGAAAAAGCAAAAGCCTTAAAAAAAAAAGCCCACTATGATGGTGATCTGTTTTCCTTCCTCAGAAAAAAATACTGATTATTTTTTATGACGTTTTAATTGGTACATTATTTTGTTTTGTTCTTAGTAAAGTTATAAAAATTGATGTAGTAGTTCAAAGATATGCTATTACTTTTTCAGGGTTTGAAAGATTATATGCTTTGAAGGAATTACAGACAAAGAGAAATTGTCTTCTTCAGAGTTCATTAAAAATAGCTTTTATAACTACAACCAATAAGTACAATTTTGTACATAAAGCCATCTATCTGTGTCCACATTCACTAGAATTTCCACAGACAACACTGGAAGTATATCTTACTTAAATAAAATCAGTAAATAGCAAACAAATACTCCTTTTATGCATTTGGACTGACTTCAAAATCATTCATAACACTATTAGTATGTAGATTTAATGTTTTAGGAGTAAAGAAAGCAGTATACTCAAAAACAGCATATTTTAAAACATGATGATTCTTTTTCTCAAATATCTGAACACCACAAACTGGCTACACCTATTCTCTACTAGAATCAGAAATTGAAAACATTAAACAGTGCTCTTCAATACCAGTGAACTGTAAAACAATGCCAAATTAATCTAATATCAGTCATATGTAGTAGGAGCACTAAGTTGTGAGGGTCTTTCTACTCAGATTATTTCCCCAATAGTAGACACATTGCTCAGTTTTGTAAAGTGTATTTGAAAACAATAAAAACTTAATTTATATCAAAGCTTCTATTTCTGACTAGCTTAATAACATCAATTTCTGAGATAGTTGGAGAAAATGTTTGTATTGTCTTGTTCAGAATGCAATGTTTTATAAAATATTTTTCTTGGATCTGGAAATTCTTTTAATGTCAATGATGAAAGAAAGCATAAAATAAGTTCAAATGATACAACAGTAATACATGAGGTATTATTATCAATTTCACAAACATGGATGGGGAGAGATAAGTGGGGAGAGGGGCAGGATACAGAAAGAAATACACCAAGAACTGTGTGTCTGTGTGATTGTATCATATTCGACCTCACCATGATATATAATTGCAATGCACTAATAAAAGCACAAAAAAAGACAGATGACCTATACTATTAAAAATCAGATCTTCATAACTAGAAAAGGACAAATGCAAAATAAATACAGAAATACTATAAAGCTATAATAAACCAATTCCAATGGCAGCAACAACTGGATAGTCATGGATAGTGATTAACTATGAGGGCAGATGTTTAATTTCCTTCATAATGAAAATAAGTGGTTCAACAGCTGTCATGTAGTAAAATCACTGAACTCTTGTAACTAGGCACTCACACTCAAAACCAGAGCACAATACACATTGCCTACACAGTGCCCTATGAACAGGAATGGCTTAGCAGTATGCAAGGTGTGATGGCCTCGCATGACTTCTCAGCTATGTAAAAAGTCAATTTATAACTTCTAAACAGGTTTTTCTTCCTTAGTGTTCCTATACTCAATATGACATCTTTTAGAGTAGAATAAGAGCATTCCATAGAAAGGGTATGACAAGGTATGAAAGGTATTCTCCCCTTCTTCCAAACATGGCTCAAACCTCTTATCTAGCCCACAAGTTAGTTGATTTCCAATTATTGCCATTTTCCTCTGATATACTTCACATTAATGTTTCTTTTGGTTTTCACTGAAACATTAATCCCTACTTATTTAAGCTTGGATATTTTTATTATCTGCTTCATTGACCTTGGAGAATTTCTCATGTCTTGTGATCAGGTAAACTTAATCCAACTAAAGCATCACTTCCAAAAGGATGCTCATTCTCAGGAAATTAAAAAAAAACTTCCTTTTGCACAGCAAGCCTAAGTCATAATGCTTATCATGGCACTTAAGCCCTCTATAATCTGGCCTGAAATTAGCTCTATGTAGTTAGAGATGGTAGGTATACTAAAACATGAGTGAGAATAGACCTCTGTTGACGTTTCCATGGGAAAGTCTGCAACATGGTGTCCATAATTGCTCGTTTGTGTCTTAATATAAGTTCCTCAACTCGCTAACTTTTAACATCCTTTCTCTGTGTCTTTTCCATCCTTTATTTTTCTCACATTCCCCCTTACTTCTTCCCTAGTTCTATATAAATACACAGAACTATGGCAAAGCCCCAAAGATACAAAGATATATAAAACCAAGTTATCATCTACTTTACCTTAATCCTTCAATTGTCTTCTCTTGTCCTCATATAGAATCAATTTAGTGTGTGTGTGTGTGTGTGTGTGTGTGTGTGTGTGTGTGTGTATGTTACTAGGGATTGAGCCAAGAGGCATTCTATTCTCTCAGCTATACCCCAGCCCTATTTTATTTTTATTTTGAAACAGAGTCTCGATAGGTTGATGAAAGTCTCACTACTTGCTGAGGCTGTCCTCGAACCTGTGATTCTCCTGTCTCAGCCTCCCAAGTACTGGTATTATGACCATGTACCTCCACACTTGGCTCAGAACTATATTCTTAAAACTCTGTATTTTTTCAGTGCTTCTTTTCCAGTGCCCCATGCTCTTCTTTATATCTTCCCAACCAAAATCTCTTGGAAGTCAATATTCTAGAAATCCATATACATGAATTCATATGTTAGTATAACTATATTTAGATGTATGTAAATACATACATTATATTATGAATATATGTATATATACATACGTTATATATCTGTGTACATATACAATATATGTACATATGTATGCATTCACTTAATCTAATTTTTCCTTTTATTTCTTAAAATTCTAAAATATATCCCTATTCCTACCTCTTCCCTAAAAATGTTATACTAAGATAATAATAATAATATTTTTTAAAGAATGATTTTTCAGTCACCAGCATTTCTTCTATGCAGAAACTAATAAATATTTATTGGAAGTTTGCTATATGTACCTGGTGCAGGACTAAAAAATAACTAAGTCTTTTGGAATGCTAAGTATAAACCCCTGTATTATAGGCATGTAAATCAATAATGGTCATAGCAACATTATATAGCAAAAGGTACATTCAGGGCATAAAAGACAGCATGACCAAAACTGTCAGGGAAGGCCAGGGAGTGCTACTCAGATGAGATGGTAATTGAACTTTTTGTTAAAGAAGGACAGAAATTCTTCAAAATAGAAGAAAGAACATTTCAGAGAAAGGAATTAACACTATACAACACAATATGAAAAATATGAGTATCTGTGATTATGTCAGTATTGTTGGAGTGGTAAATATGAGACATAATAAGAGGTAGACAGACCCAAACACAGAAGGCACCCCATCCCACCAATAAATGTCATTTAAAACCTGAGCAATTGAGAGCTATTACAATATATTTAAAAATAAAAATAAGCTGGGTGGCGCACTCTTGTAATCCCAGTATTTGGGAGGCTGAGACTGGAGGATCCAGGTTCATGGCCAGCCTCAGCTACTTAGTGAAGCCCTCTGCAACTTAGTGAGACCCTGTTTCAAAATAATGAATAAAAATAGGGCTGGGGATGGAGCTTGGAGGTAGAATGCCCCTGGGTTCCATCCCCAGTACCTCAAAAACATAAAATAAAATAAAAAAAATAAGAATGATACTTGTATTTTATGATAATAATTTTGTTCTCTAAGGGGTTTAGAGACAGGTAAAACTGGAGCTAAGGTAGAGAAGTTGTCAGTTATTATAATGTTCCAGTTGAACGAGTAAGTGAGCTGGAAATGATGAGTAAAAGCGGAAGTATGGTGTGGGAGCAGAGGGAAGTATACATTTATGAGAAGCTCAGAAAATACATTTGATTCACAAAATCATCTCAACCCCCAAATTTGGGATATACTAGATGGTGTGGTGCCATTAACTAAGAAAGAACTCAGGTAGGTGAAAGATGCTACATGGGGAGAGGCATGATGCATTCAACATGATAATCCTTGCTTTTACAGAAACTGCTCAGAATGATGTCACTTGGCTTATCTGTAATGCAGGAATGAGATCACAGCTATATATATATATATATATATGTATTGAGATCACAGCTATATATATATGTATGTATTTGGAGGCCCCAGTAAATAGGCAATATGTCCACATACCTATATCTATATATCTATGTAGGTGAATGAGCACAAGAAGAAGAAATTTTTTGTTATTGTGTAGTCTCCTTGAGTAAATTAACTCCTATAATTTCTATTAAAACTTCTAGAAGACTCTCAAATCTATACAATCCTTGTGACCTTTTTGATTTATTCATATAAACAATCATAAGTGCCTACATTACTGACACTCCAAAATAGGCTTGGTCCTTTACTCCGAAGGTATGTGTGTGTATATATATATATATATATTTCATATATATATATATCATATATATATGTGTGTATATATATATATATATATGAAACCAACAAAGCAAATAAGTTAAATGCAATTTAGTAAGGACTATATTAGGAGTATGTATAATTTTATAGGAACTCAGAAGAGTTATTAATTTTTAGTTAAAGTAAATATGGTTCTTGAGGAAGCTGTTTCTAAATATTTTTATCAGGTCTCCTGGGATACCCCATGTTACTTCAAATTCAATATGCATAAAACCAAACAACGTTTCACCATAAAAATATTGATAACTCACCTAACCTTCCTTTGATTATGCTGTATAAAAATAGAAGAGGAATGAATTATTCCTTCCAGATCTAACATTATCTGATTTCTTTGAACTTTTCTCACAAACCTATAGCTCTTTCGAATTTGCTTCATTTAGGTTGACCCCACCAGTATTTTTAGGTGTTGTCTCCCTCTCCTTTGCCTTCCTGACCTCTCCATCTGTATGTTCTATACATATTCCTTCCAAAATACTGTGAGGGCCTATACTTCCCTTTCATTTCTATTTCCACTGCTAAATCCCATGTCCTTCTTTGCTTCGCTTGCAGATTATTGCAGATACCTCTCAAATGTCCTACCTCAAGTCTCTGTTACTAAAACTCTCTTTTAAAGACCATTTCCAGAAGAACTTCTACAACAGGGTTTTTTAGTGATCATCACTGAGCTCAAAAACTGCAATTGCCCTCCTCCAGATTTGCTAATCAGATAAGTTCAAGTTTCTAACTTTATTTTAATCATTCTCATCCATTTTTTAATCCCATTTCTGTTCCCTCCAAACTAGAGCATTTTCATAAGTATGCAGAGCTATAATTTCCTTCTAATTGTCTTTCACTAATTTATCACTAACAAATGATTTTTGGCATAATGATTTTAAATTACTCTGTTTCTTTTATAAAATAGATTCATGGTCCCTAAAATAGTTAAAAATAGATAAAACACATTTGAAATCTACTCAGCTTGTGTTGAACATCTTTTCAGACGATTTCCTAGAAGTCAATATATGGACACAATTTTATATAATAAATATACTATGCATGTTGTTGTTTAACTTTATTTTTTATGCAATAGCATGTTGTAGTCATCCTTCTATGTCAATAAATGTGATTTGAGCATGTGGTAGCACATGTCTGTAATCCCAGGACTTGGGAGGCTGAGATAGGAGCATAACAATTTAGACACTTATCAAGACTCTCAGCAACTTAGTGAGGCCTGTTTCAAAATAAAACATAAAATAGGCTGGGAGTGTGGCCTCTGAGTTCAATCCCTAGTAACACAAGAAAAAAAAAAAGAAGAGAATTGAGTCATTATTTTAATTACCAAAAATTCCATTGTACATAAGGCCCGTAGTCCCATATTTGGTTAGTATAGACTAGTAGAGTATACACACTAGCATCTATCCACTCTGAGAAGCCATGCATCTTCCGAATTTTCAGTGTATACAATGTGCAGGCTGTTAAATATTTTTAATATCATGCTAACTTTAAAAGCATATCATTATTTATCGAACAAATATTCTCTTAATGGACAATAAAAGATATTATTTATTAATTTAATAAAAATGAGTTATAAGTTTTCTTTTATAAGCTGTTACTGCAATTTCCTCCACTGAATCATTTTCAAAATCCTCAGCCAGAAATGATCTCCATCCTTCTTCTGAATTCCCAAAGTCTCTGCCTAGGCCACTGCATTTATCACTTTCGACCTTGAATTCTAATTATTTGAGTCTTCTTTCCTTAATAGAATATAAGCTCCTTTAGGACAACAGTCCCTTTATAGATTGCACAGTAGCTGGATCAATGCCTTGCACATTATAAAGATTCAAAACTTGTTTGTTTAATAAATGGTTGAATTAATGAATGTCAAAAATAGATCAGTAGAGAACACCATATCACAAGGGCAATTCAGAATTTGGTGTGTTGAAATTATTTGTAAATTCTCAAATAAATTATGTAACTTATCCTAAATTATCTAGTAAGTAAATTAGCAAGTGTCAATAACATTAGAAAAAAAAGGAGAAAAATTTATCAAATAGCAATTTCTCATAAAGCAATTAGAAAAGCAATTAATGAGTGGAGAGCCTTGGAGACTCTAATGGAACTATTGGGTGGGAATGCATTCGTTTAGCCATCATTTCTGTAAATGTCAAGCAAAATTCAACAAAGTTAATTTGCTGACCGTGCTCTGCTGTAAAGAAGTTAAGAAGCGGGAGACACATAAATTAAATTATGTGAACTGTATTTTGAGTTGTGCCATCATCAGGAGACACCAAAAGAATTTTGAAATTTAAAGAGACACAAGGTAAATGAATAATAATTCATCTTCAATATCTGTAGACATGGGGCTATTAGATATGCTTGCTTTTGGTTGATGAGAAAGAAATACAACTTACTCCTCCATCTAGACCATTAATCAGATAGAAGAGAAGATATTTGTAAACTAAGCCATAGCACCAGAGGAAATTATGTCTTACAGAAAATCTTTTCCCCATCTTGACTTAAATTTCATACCATACTGGGAATTTGTAGCACCACCATATATTAGATATAGGAAAAAGACAAAATTAATTATGGTTTCTTGACATGGCATAAGGTCCCAATTACATGGGACCTAGTCCTACACACTGGAACCTTGAAGATGAGCCTCTGCCACTGGGCCTCAGTTCAGCTCCAAAGTTCTCCAAAAGAAAATAGGATAAGCCAACGCAAGGTGCTTCTGTTGCTATGAGACCCAGCTTGATGCAGACCTATATGTCTTTCATAATGGAAAATATTTGATAGAGTAAAGCAAGACCAGATTGCGAGAACATGTTTTCTAAGAATCAAAGAGTTTTCAGTAAGAAATCATTTCATTCATGTGCAATGTCTGTTCAGGCCTAATTACACACTAGGACTCTCATTCAAAGCAGCTTGTCTTGAAATGAGGCCTGAGTCAGCAACACATTGAGAACCATGGAGACTGGGTCTGCTCCAGACTTTAAAAGGATGCTTGTCATTCCATCTCACAGTAAAATTTGACTTAGGTGCATCAGAACATACAATAAGGATGCACAATTTCTTTCCTGAAATTTTAAAATTGAAGAAGCTCTAACAATGTGATAATGCATTTAGTAGCAAAACCTAACCTAAAATAACCTGATGCTACTTACAGTTTTATTCATAACACATAAATATTCATAGACTTGGATGTAGAAATATTAACATCTTATATTAAGAGAGTCCTCACCTATGGTGGGTGCTACATAACATAGAGTATAGGTAACTTCTAAAATCTAAAATGTAGTTACAGGGCCGAGGATGTAGATTAGTGGTAGAGATCATGCTTTATACATATGAGACCCTGAGTTCAATCCTCAGCACCAAAAATAAATAAATAAATAAATGAATAAATAAGTAGGAACAATTTAAAATACAGTTAAATCCAAACCCCGTTGAGCTCCACATATATGAGTGAACATGAACCTATAACAATATTGACTAGTCAGTAGCACTAAGTTAGCACTGTTAGTTCATTTATTCCTCATAACAACAGCTCTGTGATTATATATATTTTACAATCAAAGAAAAAGAGGTTCAGCCACTATGAAGATCAGTGTGCAGATTCCTCAGAAGACTGGGAATGGAACCACTATATGACATAGCTATACCACTCCTCGGTATCCTTCCTAAAGAAGTGAAGTCAGAATATTATATAGTGATACATTCATACCCATGCTTATAGCAGCACAATTCGTAATAGTCAAATTATTGAACTAGCCTAGGTATCAGTCAACCAATGAATAGGTTGTGAAACTGGTATATACACACAATGGAATTTTACTCAGCCTTAAAGAACAAAATTATGTCATTTGCAGAAAAATGGATATAACTAGAGAATATTGTGCTAAGTGAGATTAGCCTCAGAAATTGAAGAGCAGTATATATATTTTTTCTCATATGGAAACTAGAGAGAAATTGGGAAAGAAAAGGGACTTCAGATAGATGAGGAGAGAGACCAGTAGAACAATGGAAGAGAATTTGGGGAGGGAAGTGCAAGGGGGAAAAGGGGGGATCTGATGAAGGAAACAGTTGAAAGACTGTAATGTACATATATGAAGTTATCAATACCATGTCAATAATATGTATGGCAAAAGGAATCTGAAGAGAAACATAGCAAGTGATGTGTAAATGTATGTTTCAATCATTCTGAATTGTATTGTGATGTATAATTATAATGTATCAATAAAAGTATATTCAAAAAATCACCAGAGACAAAAGGAAAAGAAAGAAAATAAAGTAAAGGTAGGTTCAATAACATGCCCAGAGTAACATAACACACTAAGTGGCAGGGCGGGAATCCAGGCAATCTGATGCCATAGCTCACAAACTTGACATCTCCCTGCCACCTCCATGCTTTTTAGAAGATAAAGCAAATTGATCTCCTCTTAGAAAGAATCACTTATCTAAAAGACTCTTCTATCTAAAATCCTTGCTTCTATAACTAAGTATTAGAGACACAATGACATTACTCACAAAGACATGGAAACAAACTAGCAAGGCTGGCCTCATTAAAATCACAGTCATAAACCGGGCGTGGTGGCGCACGCTTGTAATCCCAGCATTCGGGAGGTTGAGACTGGAGGATCCGGGTTCGTGGCCAGCCTCAGCTACCTAGTGAGGCACTCCGCAACTTAGTGAGACTCGGTTTCAAAAATAAAGAATAAAAAATAGGGCTGGGGGAGTAGCTCGGAGGTAGAATGCCCCTGAGTTCAATCCCCAGTACCGCAAAAAAAAAAAAAAAAAAAAAAAAAAAAAAAAAAAAAAAAAAAAAAAAAAAAAAAAAAAAAAAATCACAGTCATAAAGTGTTCTGGGGAAAAAAAACCACTACTTTTAGTAACTGAAAAGTAACTTTTTAGTCAACCTTAGTTCTAAATACATCATCATCATAATATATGTCTTGGTAAGAGATTCCTGAGACTATCCCCTTTTGCTGAACTTTGGAGAATCCGTCAACAAATACTATTCTGTTGTGAGACTTTTCTTTTGTTCCTGAAGAAAGTAAAGTCTATAAGCCTCTACTAGAAAATTGACTGATTGAATTTGGTCATAATACAGCAGTTTTAATTTGGATGTCAGAACTGTGTTTAATATGTTACTGATTTAGAGTGAACTCTAAAGAGATGAGCAAATTGTTTTTCCTGGAATGGGGCTGGAGGTCCAAGATTCAGATCATCCTGCAATCCTTAATGTGATTGGATGCTTGATGCATTTATCTGTCTACTGGTCTGTGATACTGGTATGTACCTGGTGTTTCCTGATAAAAGAAGTGTTGCCTCCTGTGAACCCAGAAAAGGACTCAGGAGGGCACATGGGCCGAGCAGGTGATGCCATTTATCAGAAAGTGTCATCAACTTGTGCTAAGACCTATATAGTTATAAGATACTCTCTTTCCTTCTTGTTTGATTAGTCAGCAATTTCTTAATCTGTAATATTTAATATCATATAATGTAATAAACATCTACTTTTACATTTTTATTATCCAACAAATATCTCAAAAAATGAGTTAAACTGCAATGATCTACTGTTATTTTCTTTCTGGCTTAATATTTAAGAAAAACAATTGTTTATATTTCAAATCTATGCTAATTATTAAAATTCTAGCCTAATTCTCTCATTCATTTTTTGATATTTAGAAATCCTGTCAATGAATATTAGTTTTAAAATGCCATGTATAGTTACTAAATCATGAATTGCATTGTAAGAGTAAAAACATATGCAAATCATTACCCTGTGAAGAATATGAATAATAATCACAGTGATAAAGGCTTTTTGATGTTTTTCTCTTCTGAACTGAAGTCAAGCATGATTGTAGAGGATAACACAAAGTAAGCCAGCTGCAATGAGACTGGACAGATAAGAGTAGTTGGTCTCTGCACATATTTAGGAAGCAATTTTGAGACATCATTCTTGCTGTTTGCTCTGGTTTATGCATGGTTTGTGCATGCTAATCCGCACAACACCAGTGCACCTTGCGGCACTTTACTTATGCTTTGTTTTTTCACCATATCACACTGCTATAGCTCAGGTACTGTTTGTTTTCTTCTTGTCTATTCACAAGATTATATTATATAGTCCTTGAAATAGCACTGGTACTCAGAGGAGGAAAGTGGGATACTAAGCCTGATTAATATGCAAACTCAACAATCCTCCCTCACGTAACAGAATTGACAGTGTGTAATTATGCAACACACATTATTTTCATAATGTTGTTCACTCAGGTCATGTTTGAAATTCACAGTACACTTTTTTTAAATTTCTTATAAGGGAAGTGATGGAAAACAGGAAAGTTGTCTCATCCTAAAGGATAAGTAAATTAAAACCAAAGTGCAAAAGTGTATGCACAATTTTGACAGTTTACTCTCCTCTGAATTTCAGAAGTTGGTATTTTAAAGGTATCAGATATTTAAAAAGTAAAGAGTGGGAACTGTTAACTAGGCTCTTACATGTTTCTGCATGTGATTTATTTTTCCTTTTTTGCTACTTCCTATATATTTGATCATTGGATTCAATCTTTCAAAAGGTTAAAAGGTTCTATCTCATTGTCATTATTAATAATTTATATACCACCACTAATAGCAGAAAACTGAAACCCATGTGGCTGTATATACTCTCAGAGATGACCATAAATATTAGCCTCTAGTGTGAATATTCATCCCACTGATAATAAAGATTCACCCTAAATAAATATAAACCATCATTTCTGTGTAAATAAACACATGAGAAAGATCTAGGAATAATCTTTAAAAAAAATAGCCTATAGTCTATCTTTTCTTTTTTTAAATCAATCGCTTCAGTTTTTCAAAGCATGTCAAATTACTAATTTGGCATCACATGGACAAAAATCACCATTCAGATTGGTGAACCAAATACTGCCCTTAAAAGCTTTCAACTCTTAAGACTGTTATTAGCCAGGCATGGTGGCACACACTTATAATCTCAGTACTTGAGAAGCTGAGACACGAGGAACCCAGGTTCACCACCAGCCTCAGCTACTACTTAGTGAGACCCTCCAAAACTTAGTGAGACCCTGTTTCAAAGTAAAGAATAAAAAATAGAACTGGGAGTGTGGCTCAGAGGTAGAATGCCCCTGGGTTCCATCCCCAGTACTGTAAAAAAACCAATTTTATAATTTTAAGGAGGAATTTATTTGGAAAATAATATGGTATAAGGTGCCCAAATATTAGCCAAGCAATTGAAAGTCTGCTGACTGTGTGTTATATGTGGGGATTATACCATGTAGACACTGGAGCACCCAAGAGAAAGTAGGACTCAGCTCTGATATATACATATATATGTGTACATATATAAATATGTATATATGTGATATATTACATATATATATATATATATATATATGTTAAGAGGGATAGAGAGTGTGTCTATAAAAGTGGACCACAATGTGCCAGCTACATGTCTAGTGAAGAAAATTGAGTAGAATCTTGCCAGGCATGGTGACCCATGCTTGTAATCCCAGTACTTGGGAGGCTGAGACTGGAGGATCCGGGTTCGCAGCCAGCCTCAGCTACTCAGTGAGTCCCTGCCCAACTTAGAGAGAACCTGTTTCAAAATAAAGAATAAAAAATAGGACTAGGGGTATAGCTCGGAGGTAGAATGCCCCTGGGTTCAATCCCCAGTACCAAAAATAATAATAATAATAATAATAAGAAGAAGAAGAAGAAGAAGAAGAAGAAGAAGTAGAATCTTAATTTTCCATCTCTAACTTTCTTAGAAATTTACATATCTATATCTATCTATATGTCTATATCTATATTTGTATATATAATTATATATAATAGAGCACTGCATATATGTCAACTGTTAGAATAAACTATAGTAGTATAGTAATAACTCTATTACTATAATTACTATATCATTACAGGAATAACTTATTTATCTGTTACATCCATAATAAAATTTCATTATACATGTACTGTTAGATTGCAGTATATTATGCTATAGTAAAATTCAAACTCAAAATGAGAGTGGTTTTAAATTAAAAGTGGTAATTTCTTGCTCATGCTTTAGGGGTTTTGATCCATTTTGGCAAGGACTTCTTGAAGGTTCTGTCATTTTATGACACTTTCTCAACCTCAACCTTCAAATTTATTGAACACATAAAAAGTATGGGAAAATCAAGTACTGTCTTTTTAGTAATATGCCTAAAATATAACTAACATCATTTCCACATAGAGCCCATTGACTTGAATTAGTCATGTCGCCACTCCTAACATTAAGAAAGTTAGAAAATATTTATCTTCCATTTTTGTCCTAAGGGGAAAGGAACTGAGAATACTGATGAGCTATAAGCAGGTGTAGCAGAACTACGTAATCACTGTGTATACAGTAGAGGGCTTTCTTGGCTTGGAATGGCCTTAATTTGTTGATAATTTATCTAGAAATCATAGCCCCAGCTATTATCCCTTGTATCATACTACTTTCTTCAACAGTGATGATAATGTGTACATCTTTATCCCTAATGGATGGCCATCTCTTTGAGGACAGAGATCATACTTCATTCATCTTTGTATTTCCTTCTTGCATTTTTCCTCCAGCAAATTCCTAACATAGTCCTTATCATAATATATGCAATAAGGAATTTTGGTAATGGGAGGGGAATGATAACAGAATTATCCATGGAAAATTGTTTCTTGCTACCTAAAGTGTTCCTCTACTTATACTGAAAGATGGTTATTTCCCAAGACACACATCCTCAAAATAGTGTCAAACACAGAATATATTCTGAATACATACTTGACTCATTCATTGTTTCAGTGAGCATTCCCACTGCTGTAATCTGAAATACCTGACCAGCACACAACTTAGAGGAAGAAAAATTTATTTGCTCGCAGTTCTGGAGATTTCAGGTGTACAGTCCATATTAGGCAAGGTAAAGTCTGAGGAGCTCAGGATATGAAGGCAAGAAACAGAGAGAGAGAGAGAGAGAGAGAGAGAGAGAGAGAGAGAGAGAGAGAGAGAGTCAGTCCTCTGCTCCCACATCATGGAGGCCAGAAAAAAAGAGAAGCAGCAGCACGAAATCAAAGACACAAGCATAGTCCCTAAGGCCACAGCCCCAGGGACCCACCTTCTCTAACCACACCCACCTACCTAGGTTACCACCTAGTAAATCCATCACAATGGATTTATGCACTTATGAGATTATGACCAGCACTCAAGACTTAATTATATCAACTCTGAACATCAACATATGAAATCTTCAGGGGAGATTCTATATCCAAACAATGACATCCATTAAGAAAGAATTTTCTTGTTGAATGTTATATGTACATTCTACATGAAAACATGGGGGATGCAAAAGAAATCAACATAGATCCAATTTAAGCATTTAATACTGTAATTGGAAGACTATGCCATGGAAATTGATTAGTTCATATTTTGGCAAATATATATTTAGTTATGTGTTACTTGCTAGTTATTGTGGATAAAATAGTGAGCAAAATAGATGTTGCCCCAGAATTCCTGAGTCTTATGTCTAGAGGAAGAAAAGATAAAGATGTCATTATTGTAATGATTATGAAAAATAACAGGCTATTAAGAGAACTCCCAGAGAAGATCAGGGAGAAGAACAGTGGTCATAATATACAAATGTTTTATTAAGGCAAGATGTGGTAGACATTATTAATGCCCACCACTGCCTTCCAGGATATATGAGCAATTGTGCTTCCATAAAGAAGTACTTAAAAAGGTCTATGTAATTTTCCCACTGTTTTTATGAAGATATTGTAGAGTCATATGTTAACAATGAAAGCAACTGTGCAACACAGACAATACATTAAGGACAGCAGTCCATGATGGCCACCCAGATCCAAGATAGGCTTATGCAAGTAAGAAATAAGAAATTGTTTTGATATGCCATTGAGATTTTGCTCTTTCTTTAAATACATCATAATCTGGCATATACAGACTAATATAATACTTATAGGATTAATAGTGATTAGCTAAATGAAAGAAGCAGGGAAGGGAGAGAAGCTAGCCTGTCAAGTAAAAGGATGACCTGGGACAAAGGCCTGGGTCAAATAACAGATGCTATAGAGGAAAGTAAATTTAACTTTGTGGTTTACATTCCTCAAAAGGCCCCAAGTAATTAGTTTCTAGTGGTTTTGTTCAAAATGGTTTTGTTCAAATGATTAACCCTAAGCTGCTGATAACTGCTAAGGACATATGAGGTACATGTCTAATCTATATTGATGCAACTTCTAAGGAGACACTATCTCCACAAAATCTTTTAAAACATTCATGAATAGAAGTGTCCCAAATATTTATTGATATTTCATTAAATAAGAACAAACACTATGCCTCAAACATCCTTTTTTTTCATTTTTCAGTTAAATGAACCAAATCTAAACAATGCATTTTTCAAAAAAATTGAACTTCTCTCTTTTGCACTTGGATTAAAATAAAGCTGGATTCATCTAATTGGTTATTTCCTATCTCTCTCTGAAAAGCATAAACCAGAAAAGAGAAGGGGGAGTATATATTTACACCCATGTATAACTATAACTTATTCAGAATAAATCTAATTTACTATAAATAAAATTAGACAATGATTTTCCCATGTAATAAACACTTTAAAGTAAAAAGTACTTCTTTATTTTTATTTCATCTTATTTTAAAAGAAAACAATTTACTCTACTTAATTTCTGATTAATACATAGCTAATCTTTTTATCAATTTTTTTTAACCTTGAACAAAAGTAGTTTAGAAACTTCAGTCATTTTGCCAATTAATGCTGTATAAGATTTAAGAACAGAAATAGCAAAAATACCACAAATTGAGTGTCTACATGATGATGCTTTAAATGACTAATTTCTAGAACTAATGATTCTATAAAATAACACTTGTTGAAACATAAAAATCTTATAAATGTTGATTTTCCAATAAAGTTAATGATTTGTCTCAATAGATTTATTTTAATAAATCCTAGTAAACTGACCCACTATTAAAACACAGCACAAAGCCTATTAAAATTGGATTAGGTTTAGTCTCTACAATAATTTTCTTTTCTCAGCAAGAATTGATGTAGTAACTCTAGTTAATAAAAATTAAAACTGGCATTTATCTTTAAATTGTAATTTATATGTTTTCATTTCTTTAGAGAAACTAATTATACAAATATCTTTATACATTTTAACCTGGGAGTCCTATTTTTCTAAAAAAAATAATAATTATATAATAAAAATAACATGGCCAAATATTATGCATTTGCTTCTTTTATTTGAATAACTTTCTTTTAAATTTGGGGAAAATGTCTTTCTGAAAACTGAACTTCCTATGCATATAAGATATAATGTATCAATTCACATGTAAATCATAACTTTGAAAGCTTTTAATATAAGTGAATATATTTTCCATGAAAACAATCATATGCACAGTTAAGTCTGTCTCTGAGATGTCATTCTGCCTATGACACTTCAATAATGTTATTTCTCATTGCACAGTATTAAGCTGTAGAGAATATTTAGGAGGTTGTGTTTTATTCCACTAAATCTATGTGATCACCTCATTCTTATTTGCATTTTAAATATTCTTCAGATTGTTGACTATAGAAGATACACTTCTCAGAAAAAAAGTTGCAAACAAAATGCTAAATTAAATTCAGTACCAGATAAGCATGAAATCCCTGGCCCATCTACTAAATTCATTGAGAATTGAGAGTTTAGAATAAAAACAAAACAAAACAAAACAAAAAAACAATGTTTTGATTGTACTGTGTTTCCTATGTACTTTCCAATTCCTGTTCTTGGCAGTCCAATCCCTATAATATTAATTGTATAACAGCTGTTTATTAATAACCACTCTGTTCTCTATACATATTATTTCTGTTACTTACTGAGCCCTATCTAATATCTTAGATGTTAATTTGTTAAATAAGCAAACAGTAAAGGAGCTTCTAAATGCTAGAGAAAAATTTTCCTAGAATAATAACACAACTAAGAAATTTCAGGAAAAGTTTGAAAAACTATGAGAAATATGTTTCTTCAAATTTTTTCCATTTTTATTGGCACATTGTATTTAGATATCATGGTGAAGTTGAGAGTGATAAAGACATACATGCACACAGCACTTGATGAGCTTCCTCCTCAGGGCTCCCATCTCCCTCCCTCTCTTACCTATACATGATAATGAAATTGGCATTGATAATTTCACATATGTACATAAAATAAATAACTCTAAATTATATGATGATTCTTAAATTTATTACTTTCCACCATATTATAAATGGAGGAGATCTGATGAAGGAAACATTTTTTTCCATTTGTAATAAGGTAGAAAGTAATAACTTTAAGAATGATTACATAACTAAATCTTCTATACTTGATCATTATCAATAGTTTATTAATAAAATTGGACTAAAAGGGGGCAAAAGATCAGTATAATTTTGGAATCTGCAACAGCACCTTAATAGCTGGATCTTGAGCAATGCTCGGTCCGCTGGAATCCTGCAAGGCAGAAGATTCCAAAAGAAGGAATGCATGGCATTTACCACTTTGCATTATTATATTCTGGAAATTATGGGTGCTTTGGGTTTTGCTTTTTTTTTTTTTTTTTTTTTTTTTTTGCGGTACTGGGGATTGAACTCAGGGGCATTCTACCTCCGAGCTACACCCCCAACCCTATTTTTTATTCTTTATTTTGAAACCGAGTCTCACTAAGTTGCGGAGTGCCTCACTAGGTAGCTGAGGCTGGCCGCGAACCCGGATCCTCTGGTCTCAGCCTCCCGAATGCTGGGATTACAAG
>PVLC010014761.1:0-38644 GCA_004027655.1 Graphiurus murinus
GGGCCGCGGAGACGGGCTTCTTTGCTCTCCCTGGTCGGCCTTCTGGGTTCTGCTCAGCTGTATTCCAGTTTTCGCAGCGTTTTTCACCTTTTTGTTGCTTTTTTTCTTCTTTCAAAAAGCTGGATCCACGACTGATTTGAATCGAGCTCACAGCGGCTCTTGAGACGTGTCTCACTCCATCGCCATCTTCCCGGAAGTCCTAATTGAGTAATTTTTTAAAAGCAGCAAAACTCCTGGAATCCAACTTAAAATCTTCTAAGAAAAGTTATGTAGATAACATACACATTTTGATATTGTATAATAATGGCCACTCATTGTCTAAAAAAGGTCATTTTAAATATCAGACATTAGCTCATTTGTTTCATCGGTTTTGATTAAGTCAATTTCTAGTACTGGTAAAGTTTTCTTAGAGGGGAAACATTGTTATAGAACTTAATTGTTTCTTTTTTTTTTTTTTTTTTGCGGTACTGGGGATTGAACTCAGGGGCATTCTACCTCCGAGCTACACCCCCAGCCCTATTTTTTTATTCTTTATTTTGAAACCGAGTCTCACTAAGTTCCGGAGTGCCTCACTAGGTAGCTGAGGCTGGCCATGAACCCGGATCCTCTGGTCTCCGCCTCCCGAATGCTGGGATTACAAGCGTGCGCCACCACGCCCGGCTGCTTAATTGTTTCTTTATGATGTGTTCTTCGGTTTAACCTACTTTGCTTCTCTACTTTATAAACTGGTATTCAAAGTATTTAATAATAAGTGTTATTAAAGGAAAATATTGAAATAGCTCCAGTTTCACAGCATAATTGCTGCATCCTGCAGGAGCAGGATGGTTTATTTCATACAATGTTTTATTAATTGTTGTTCTGATAGCTAATTCAGTAGAAGGAATTTTGAATTGTTAATTCCTGTGAATCAACAATTATAGTCAGTTACTCTCTTTTTGACATATTACTAAGAAAAAAGCTAGAGTGGATTTCTAAATTGTTTTAAGATACAAAAAATCCTTTGTGGGGGAAAAAAAGTTAATATTCTAGTGGTTATTTTTGCTGAAATAAAAAAGTGAGTCAGGCACAATAACACATGCTGTAATCCCAGTATTTGGGAAGCTGAGACAGAAGGATGGTAGATTTGTGGCCAGCCTCAGTAACTTTAGCAAGGCCCTCCACAACTTAGTGAGACTCTGTTTCAAAGTAAAAAATAAAATAGGGCTGGGAGAGAGGTATAGCTCAGAAGGAGAGTACTACTGGATTCAATCCCCAATACCATGCACACACACAAAAAAATGTGAAATAAAATCTGTAGTGATAGCACATTATCAAGTTTTTTAAAACTTTATGCATGGAAATTTCTCTCAGAGATCATATTAGAATAATCCATTACTGATGGTAAAATCTAATTCTCTCCCACCTTTTGTCTTTCCTCTTCCTGTTTCTTATTTTCATCATGTCTCTCTTCTTCCTTTTAATGTACTCCCCTCCTATTCTGGCAAAATATTAACTTAATATTGTAATTTAAGCTGGGTGTGGTGGCACACACTTGTAATCTCAGTACTTGGGAGGCTGAGATAGGAGGATCGAAGGTCAAATAGTGAGACTTTCATTAACCTAGTGAGATGCTGTTTTAAAATAAAAATAAAATAGGGCCAAGAATCTAGCTTGGGCTGGGCGTGGTGGTGCATGCTTGTAATCCCAGCATTTGGGAGGCTGAGACCGGAGGATCCGGGTTCGCGGCCAACCTCAGCTACTGAGTGAGGCACTCCGCAACTTAGTGAGAACCTGTTTCAAAATAAAAAGAATAAAAAATAGGGCTGGAGGTATAGCTCTCAGGTAGAATGCCCCTGAGTTCAATCCCCAGTACCGCAAAAAAAAAAAAAAGAAGAATCTAGCTTGGAGGTAGAATGCCCCTGGATCCAAACCCCAGTACCCCCCCCCCCCACACACACTATATATATATACACACACACACACACACACACACATATATCCTTATAACTTGTGACTAAAATGTTGAAACTTATCAAGCCATTCAAATTAATATACTTTTATGGAATTAGAGGGCTATTTTGGGAAGTTTCTTTCAGTTACATTTTAATTTCACAGTGAATAATTTGCTTTCATAAAAAATTATTTTGCTTGGATATTGGAATAATTATTTTAAAAAGTTTTAAAACTCCCAGGCCTGATCTTCTATCCTATATATATTCAGCTATCCTATCTACAATTCCAAAACAGAATAGAAGCTTATTTCTTCAGAAATTGAACTAGAAAGTTCTAAATTCAGTGATGGTTGGCACAGCACGAGATAGGTGTATTAAGTGATTAAGTAAAAAATGTAAATGTTGATTATTTATATCTTACTGTCTTGTTCTCATCTCCAAAAACTCTGATAGCCAAGGACTATATGAAAATCTATATTCTGAAAGATGCAATCCTCTGCCCCTTTTCTTAGACTTAACTTGTTACAAGAATACCCATCAATCAGACATGTATTTTCTGACACACAATTAGAAGACAACTCTGGAGAAACCAAATAGAAAAGACCTATAAATAGAGATTTAGGGGCCTCTCCCATGAAAAGGCTATTTTGCTACCAAATCACCTTTGATGAAATCCACTGGTCAAAAAGCCCTTCTAGAGTATACAGAGCTTCTAGTACACAACTCTTAAATGTGAATAGATCCAGGCAGATCTCTAGACAAAAAAAAAAACAAAGACAGTGACCAAAACAAGCAAACTAGAAAAAGAAATTCAGTGAAGGAAGCAAAAGAAAACTGCACTTTAGGTCCTCAATAAGGAAACGAAAAGCATCCAAATTTAAAACTATCTCTGTAGATGCCATGATCTTTTTTTTTTTTTTTTTTTTTTTGCTGTACTGGGGATTGAACCCAGGGGCATTCTACCTCTGAGCTACATCCCCAGCCCTCTTTTGAAACAGAGTCTCACTAAGTTGTGGAGGGCCTCACTAAGTAGCTGAGGCTGGCTGCAAACCTGCAATCCTCCTGTCTCAGCCTCCCAAGTACTGGGATTACAAGCATATGCCACCACGCCCAGCTTTGCCATGATCTTGTATAAAGAAAATTATAAGGACTCCACTGAAAACTATTAGCATTATAAATGATTTCAGCATTACAACTTGCAAGTTGTAAAATCAATATACAAAACATTAATTGTATTTTTTTTTTGATACTAGGCAGAACCTAGGGCTATACCCCCAGCCCTTTTATTTTTTATTTTGAAACAGGATCTTGATAAGTTCCTGAGGCTGGTCTTAAACCTGTAATCCCAGTAGTTGGGAAGCTGAGACAGAAGCCAACCTCAGCAAGTTTGTGAGATCTTGTTTTAAAATAAATAAAATAGTGCTAGAGGTGTGGTTCAGAGGTAGAATGCCCTGAGTTCAATCCCCAGCACCAAAAAAAAAGGGGGGGTGCTGGATTGCAGCTCAGTGGTAGAGTACCCCTGGATTCAATCTCCAGAATAGGTAGAGAGGGAGGGAAAATAAGTGGAAAAACACTCCATGTTCATGGATCAAAATACTTAACATCATTAAGAATTCATTACTCCCCAAATTGATCTACAGATTTAATTCATTCATTATAAAAGTCTGCAGTAGGATTTTGAAGAAATTAGAAAATTGATCCTAAATTCACATGGAAATGCATAGGACCCAGAATCACCAAAACAATCTTGAAAAAGAACAAAATAAAGTGATTACATTTCCTTTTGTGTGTATGTGTGGTACTAGGGATTGAACCCAGCAGCATTCCTCAAGCTATATATCCCCAGACCTTTTTATTTTTTGTTTTAAAACAGGGTCTCACTAGATTGCTGAGAGTCTTGCTACATTGCAAGGCTGTCCTCGAGCATGAGATCCTCCTGTATTGGGATTCCAGGTGCTATTACACCCAGCTTACACTTCCAAATTTCTTAATTTATTACAAAGAAACAATAATCAAGACAATGTGTATAACTGGTATAAGGATAGAAATAGAGATCAATTAACTAGAATTGAGAGTCCAGAAATAAACCAAAGATTTATTTACATAAGAAAGTCAAGTCAGTTCAGTGGGAGAAAATAATCTTTCAACAAATGGTGCTGGAGCAGGTAGGTATCTATATATAAAAGAATGAAATTGAATTTATATCAAATATAAAAATTAACTTAAAATGAATCAAAGAAAGGGTCTTAGAAGAAATATAGATTTGCTCTTAGAAGTACAGGAGTAAGCCTATATTTCTTATTTCTTCTATAGGTTAGATTCAATCAGTTACCCCTACCTCCCCCCCACACACATACATACACAGTACTATCAAGTACTTTGGGGTTCTTCTTAATTTTTTTTCCATTGAAATTAATATAGTCATACATTATAAAGTATAAGAAACTTGAGGCAAATATGAAAGCACCAAATTTTAGGGGAGCCTTGTAGATGGCAAATTAAGATGAGGTTTTGTCTTAACTTTCATTTCCTAACAGATATGACATTTAGAAAAGTTGATTTTCGAGACCATACAATGTTAGACTTTTATTTTCAATTATTTGAAAAACTTTAAAAATCTGTTACATAATTACTGTATCATTTTGAAAACTATTTGAGATGGTTATTTCTGATTGTAGTAAGTACATTTCTATATTTCTAGGGTTTTTTTTTAAGATATTTCATATTACCTTTTTCATCTTGTATTGACTCTTAAGTATGTAAATTAACAAACATTTAGCCATGAGGACCCGTTATTTCAGCTGCATAGATTCTCTTATATGAATGTCTCTGAATTTCTAAATTGATAGTAAAAAGAATAATTCATAATAAAACCATAACCTTGGTAAGAGTGATGGAAAATATAGAAGTTAAAATGATACAAAAACATCTTGGCTGGTCTCAGTGGTGCAGACCTGTGCTTGAGAGTCTGAGACAGGAGGATCATAGGTTCAAAACCAGTGTGCTATAACTTTAGTGAGGCTCTGTTTCAAAATAGGGTTGAGATGTGGCCCAGAGTCAGAGCACCTTGGGGTTCAATCCCCAATACCATTAGAAAAAAAAAGTTAAAATGATAGGAAAGGGTTTTAGTCTTATAAACAAACAAACAAAAAAAACCTATTTTTTAAAAAAAGCTTTATTGAGGTATAGTTAACATACCATTTGAAGTGTACAATGCAAAATAGTTAACATAAAATTTTCACCATCTACTTTGTCATCCTTCTTTACCCTTCATTCCTAAACAACCAACTGATCTGTTTTAAGTCACTATAGATTAGTTTGCATTTTCAAGAAGTTAATATAAGTGGACTCCTGTGTGTTCTTTTTTGCCTAATTTCTTTTTTAGAGATTCATCATTACTGTTGCATGAATTAGTAATTGATTTCTTCTCATGGCTGAATAGTGTTCCATTGTGTAGATATACCACAATTTGTTTATCCACTCATTCATTGGTGGACATTTGGCTTGTTTACAGTTTGGGCTTCTACAAGTAAAACTGCTATGAAGTTTCATGTATAAGCCTTTACATGGGCATATATTTTATTCTTTTGAACAAATAATAGGAATAGAATGGCTAAATCGCATAAGTAGTTTTAACTTAAAAAAAAAACAAAAACCTGCCAGGCTGGGTGTGGTGGCACACACCTATAATCCTAGTACCTGGGAGGCTAAGATAAGAAGATGGCAGGTTCAAAGACAGCCTCAGCACCTAGTGAGACTCTGAGCAACTTAGTGACACGCTGTTTAAAAAAATAAAAACTAAATTTAAAAAAATCTGCCAAACTCTTTTCACCGGCCATAAATGAGAATTCCAGTTTTTCACATCCTACCAACAGTTAGAATGGGTGGGCCTCTTTTTAAATTTAAAAGTGAGTCTTTTTAAAATTCAGACATTTTAGTACATGTGTAATGGTATCTCATTGGTGAATTTAATTTGCATTTCCTTAGTAATTAGTAATATTGAACATCTTTTCAACTGGGCATACACCTATAGTCTCATTACCTGGAAGGCTGAGATGGGAGGATTGCAAGTTTGCAGCCAGCTGCAGCAACTTAGCAAGGCCATCTGTAACTTAGTGAGAGTTTCAAAATTAAAGAAAATAAAGTAGGGCTGGGTATGTAGCCCCTGGGTTCAATCCCTAGTACCACACAAAAATAAACATCTATTTGCCATCTCTATCTCTTGTCTGGTGAAGTATTCTCATCTTTGCTAGTTTTTTTAATTGCTTATTTATTTATTCAACTTACTGTTGTCTTTAGAGTTTACTTGATATATTCTAGATACAAGGCCTTGATTAGTATATTCCATGCAAAGATTTTTCTCCAGTCGGTGACTTCTCTCTTCATTTTCTTAACAACATATTCAAGAGCAGAAATTTACATTTTGATGAAATACAGTTTATTACTTTGTTCTTTTGTAGGTTGTACCTTTACTGTCATATCTATGTATGAGTTTTTAAAGCCAGGAGTGTCATTATTTCATTTAAAAGGGCTTCATCAACTGAGTTCTTAGTAGTTATAACATAAGAGATTATCAATCCCTCTTGTTAGAATCTGTGAGTTCCAAGATGTCGCATCTAATCCAAGACTAACCATGCAGTAAAACTGTGAATATGACTACAAACATTATTTAATATGTGCTCTGGCACTGGACTTAAATTTGAATACTTATTTTTAAATTTTACGTTACTTTATTAAATTCTACAATTTATCTTCAGATAGTTTTAAAATTCTAGCTTTTTTAAAATGTAAAGCTCCTCTCTGTCAGATTGTTATTGTTAGAGTATTGCTCCTCCTACCCTTTGATTCACTGGGTGCAACACAACAAATAGATTTCAGGAAATAGAATCTAGAAAAAAGGACTTGAAAGTGTGCATGCTGCTACAAGCTTTCTTTGCTTTGAGCATGGATGGGATATTTTTAAATGTTGGTCCACCGGAGGAAAATTATAATCCAAAACCTACTCTGATTTGCTAGTTTTATAATCATATTTATGGTGACTTATTTCTTTATTTGGAAGATTTTCAGTGAGTTACTTTCTTTTTCAGTATTTCCACATGTAACACCAAAAGGAATTAATGGCATAGACTTTAAAGGAGAAGCAATAACTTTTAAAGCAACTACTGCTGGAATTCTTGCTACACTTTCTCATTGTATTGACTTAATGGTAAAACGTGAGGAGAGCTGGCAGAAGAGACTGGATAAGGTAAGGATAGTTTTCTCTTCCTATTAATAACAGATTTTATATATTGATTGAACACATAAGTCAAGCTAAGTTTTTAGGGAAGAATCTATTGGGTTCATAGAAGTAGCAGGTGGTACTGCTTCTCTGGGAATCTTAAATTCATTTTCCTAATAAGACTCATCAATTAGTTATTATACAATATGTTTTCTTGATTAGATTTAATAGGAAAAATATTGAGATTAGTAATGCTTAACATTACTCACATTTAGTGTTTGACATATGAAATTGTATTTAAACTATATGAACTAAAACACCAGTTAATACAGTTAAATATTTGCTTATTACATTCATAGCAGTTTATTTTTCTGAAGTCATTGTGATATTGCTTAACATACATTATGTTGTTTGAATACTTGCCCTGTGCCCCCATTTTCCCACCTTTGTTTAACACTGATAATAATATTAACCTCTAGTTTTTTTTTAGTAGGAAGTATGGCTTACTGAATTTGCTTAGTAATCATAAAACTTCTCTTCATAACTCAACTTTAGTAAAAAAATAAAATTTAAGATTTATGCCAGGTGTGGTGGTACATGCCTATAATCTCAGTACTTGGGAGGCCGAGATAGGAGGATTATAGGTTGGAGACCAGTGTGCCATACCTTTAGTGAGACTCAGAATAACAAATAAAAAGGAGCAGGGGGTGTAGCTCAGAGACAGAACAGAATGCCCCTGGGCTCAGTACTCAGTACCACACACACACACACACAAAAAAAAATTGTTACATGCCTTAGAAGGTATAGTTGTAGTTCAATACCACCATTTCAATTAAAAAAGGAACTGACCACAGAAACTTGTCCAAAATTGAGAGTTGAGAGTTAGAGGGATTTTGCTCCATTCTGATATGTCAGCTCTGGTTATCAGGCTGGATATTTATCAAAATGTTATCATTTATCCTAAAGTTTTATTGTTTGAAGGTCTTACAACTTGAGCAAGACACCAAAGAAAGCAGTGTCATCAAATGTAATGGCAAAATGGCCACTAGATTTGGATAGCACTTTATGTTTAAGAAGATTTTCATGTTTCAGTAGAGAGCTATTCAGAATTCTCAAGTACAGGTGATAGTAAGACATATTGGCTAAGACTGCTGCCAGTGTAACTCAGTGGTAGAGCACTTGCCTAGCAGGCTATAGAAGCCTTGGGTCCATCTCTAGCACCACAAAAAAAAGGGGGGGGGAGATACATATTGACTACCAATACGTTCCCCCTTACCTGCGTGGTATATCTTCCAGGACCACTTGTGGATCCCTGAAACCGTGGATCATACCAAACCCTATATATGCTGTTTTCTCCTATACATTCATACCTACGATAAAGTTCAATTTATAAGTTAAATACTTCTAGTAAGAGATTAATAACAATAAAATAGAACAATTATAAAAATATACTGTAAAAAAGTTATATGAGCCAATTGTGGTGGTACATGCCTATAATCCTAGTGCTTGAGAGGCTGAGACAGGAGAATCACAGGTTTGAATCCAGCCTTAGCAATTTAGCGACCTCCTCAGTGACTCTGTTTCAAAATAAAAAATAAAAAGTATAGGGAGTATAGCTCAGAGGTGTATCTCAGAGGTATAATGTCCCTGGGTTCAATCCCCAGTACACACACATTTTACATATATACATACATACATATCCATCCCAGAAAAAACTGTTTGTGAAGAATAATTCTCTTATTTTTCACAGGAGTGTAGTTATTTTTTATTGAATTATAAAACTTCATTAGAATGCAGAAGAAGCTGGGGATGTGGTTCAGTAGTAGAGCATTTGTCTAGTACGTGCAAGGTCCTGGATTCAATCCCCAGTACTGGGGAGGGGAGGGAAATCTACATAAAAGACTTCCTTATAATTAAAATGCCCATTTCAGATTATAAATTTCTCCTTGTCCTCTCCTCCCCTCCCCTCCCCTCCCCTCCTCTTCTCTTCTCTTCTCTTCTCTTCTCTTCTCTCTCTCTCTCTCTCTCTCTCTCTCTAGGAAATGGAGAAGAGAAGAAGATCAGAGGAAGGATTCAAGAATGCGATGACAGAACTTAAGAAAAAATCTCACTTTGGAGGACCAGATTATGAAGTATGAACTTGTATTTTGGTCTTAGTAAGAGGAACACATAGGCCATATCTACCACAAAATGAGCTTTAAATAATACTTTCCCAACCTTTTAATAATATTCTAAATATATAATTTGTTCCTCAATGTTAATTTAATTAAATATATATAAATGAGCCAGGCATGGTAGCACATGCTTGTAATCCCAGTACTTGGGAGGCTGAGAAGGGAGGATCCAGGTTCATGGCCAGCCTCAGCTACTTAATGAGGCCCTCCGCAACTTAGACCCTGTTTCAAAATAAAGAGTAAAAAAAAAAAAAATAGGGCTGGGGGTGTAGCTCAGAGGTAGAATGCCTCTGGGTTCCATCCCCAGTACCGCCAAAAAAAAATATATATATATATATATGTATATATATGCGCGCACCAGGCTTTCTCTGAAATAGGTATTTTTTATTGCCTATTAATATAATCATTGTAATTCTATTCTTGTTTTTATATACTATGTACAGTATTTAAGTTTTTATAGGTGTTCCACATCTGGGATGATAGGACAAAATGGGTTAACGTAGACAGACTTTAAAAGGCTCAATATTAGGCCTGTCTACTTTATAAGAAGTTTTCATCTCCCCTGTGATGATAATTTTTAATGTTATCTGCTTATTCATTTTTTAAAAAATAAAAACAGTCTTTGGAGGAAAAAGTTGAGTCCTTTGCAGACAGAAAATTTAGTCTGTACTATACTGTGAGATCTTATCCATAGCAGAGCACGAATTGTTCAGCAGTGCCTTTATGTTTGAAAATGTCTGAAGTCAACTTCTTTCCTCTTTGTTTGCTAAACTATCCTCTTCCATACACACACACACACACAATTTTAAATTTTATAAGCTTTTTTATGATATACCTTTATTTTGATTATCAGAGTTTCATGATGTTCTGATTATTCAACAAATTTTAAATGCTTCTGTCATCTGTAGCCTCAGAGATTACTTTAAAACCATAAATCTGTTCCTTAAGACTTACTTAATATAAGACATTGTGCAAGGCATGGAGGGTATAGCAAGGAACAAGGTAGGCAAGGTTGCTTAAGGCCCAACCTGACTTTATAAAATGAGAACAAAGACAAATATTAGACAACTATAATAATCTGTGATATGAGGCACTTTTAATCCAAGGAGGGTGTTGAAATAGGGATGGCCTCCCCCCAAAAAATGTCCTTTTAGCTAAAACCTTAAGAATGAATAACGGCCTAATTGGCCAGAGGAATAACCTCCAAAGACTGTTCTGGAGGATGAGAAGGAAGAAAACATTTGTAGGTCAGAGTATTTTGCCTTAGGGTAACTGGAAGTACTTTCCTATGAAGGGTGTTACCTCTACAAATTGAGAAGAGAGAGTAGTAAGAAACTGGCTAGAAAAGTCTTCAAGAATCAGTTCTGAGCAGGGGAGCGGGGGTGGCTCAAGCCTGTAATGTCCATACTTGGGAGGCTGAGACTGGAGGATCACAGGTACAAAACAACCAGCCTCAGCAACTTAGTGAGACCCCTTTAAAAAAAAAAAGAAGAACTGGGGATGTAGCTCAGAGGTAGAATGCCCCTGAGTCCTAGAACCATAAGAGAAAAACAGACAAAAAAATCAGTTCCAATTCTGAGACGATGAATTTTAAGCAAGAAAGTGAAGTTTTCATAACTAGCCTCAGGAACTTAGCAAGACCCTCTGCAACTTAGTGAGACCCTATTTCAAATAAAAAATAAAATAGGGCTGGGGGTGTAGCTCAGAGACAGAATGCCTCTAGGCTCAATCTCTAGTACCATGGCAGGAGGCAAGAGGAGGAGGTTCAGATTTACTGGTTAAGAAATCATTCTTGCTTTCTGCAATGAGAAAAAAATGGATTGGAGATGACAATTGTGACTAGAGACTTAGACTTTTTCCACTAATACAAATGAGAATTGAAGATAACTTAAAGTAGAAGTAGGACGAATAGAGAAATACTAACAGATTAGCTATTTGGAAAGTAGAATTGAAGGGTGTGGTGATTGAATGAGGGAAAAGGGAAGAATCCAAGATTGGTTTCTCAATTCTGGAGGTTGGTGTGGAAGTAGAAAAGCACTTTTAGACATCCTGCAGCTAAGTTGAAACTTTCACATGATCAAATCTTCATATTATTAGTTAGAAAGCTCTAACTCTTAGAAGAGAGATGCCCTAGCTATGAATTTAGGAGTGACTGAAGCCTTGGAAATTAGCAAGATAATCCCCAACTCATGATGCTGCAACGTATAATTTTTAGACTTTATGGTGGTGCAAAAACAATACTACTTTGAATTTTGAAGTTTTATCTCTTCTGGGCTACCAGTATGTAGTACTTTCTCTTGATGCTGTGCAGCTACAATGAGTTTCACCTCCCAAACAGCCAGAGGCCCACAAGGGTAAGCAACTGTTAAGGTTGCATATAAACTATGATGGTTGGTTGGTTAGATGCATTCAACGCATTTTGACTTACGATATTTTCAACTTCTAATGGGTTTATCAGATATAACCCCATGCTAAGTCGTGGAGCATCCATATGGAACTCTGAGGAACACCAACATTTAAAGACTAGGCACAAAAGGAGGAGCCTACAAAGGAGCCCAATAATAGTGCTTGTAGAAGAAAGTCAGGAATCTAAGGGTAAAGAACTCTCAGAGTCCTTAACATAAACATGTCTCTGAGGACAAGAAAGTTAAGTTAAAGACTATGGACTGTCCTGTAGATTTAGTAGTAAGTAGCCCCTTCCATTGGTAAGCATTATGAGATAAAATGTTTTGTTTTTAGTTATTTTTAATAAGGGAAATTTTATTTTACTTTCTTTAGTTCTTCTCCTTTAGATCTGCCTTTATTAAAGCAAAAACCCTGATTCATTTGGAAAAGTAGATTCCTATCCCCCTACCTGCCTCCTGCTACCAAGTAGTATTTTTTTTAATGCTATAGATTCCAAGACTCTTATGTGATTGTATAAGGACCAAGAACTTTAGTTCATAAATATGTGCTCTGTAAATATCCATTGGGTTAAGTTTCAGCTTCTTGAGTTAATAGCAGGGCTATCAGTGTTTTCTACTTCATTAAATCAACTGCTTTTTCCCCTATATATTTGAATAGGAAGGCCCAAACAGTCTGATTAATGAAGAAGAGTTCTTTGATGCTGTTGAAGCTGCTCTTGATAGACAAGATAAAATAGAAGAACAGGTATATCTGTTATTAAAAATTCTAAGCTGAAATTCATTTAAACACTAAAGGCATTTTTTGATGTATGTTATTTCATATTAATAGGACTTGAAAATAGTGAACTTAATAACCTAAAAAATTAACTCTGTCTGCAATGAGTCATAAATGTTAAAGAATCTTTATCAGTTCCTTTATCTATTAATTTCCAAACAATAGAAAGAAGACCAATACTTGTTTAAAGGAAGTATGCATAATTAACATGAACTTAATTGGAAATGTTTGCCTATTCTCCTTGAAGTATCCAATTTTAATCATTCTTTAGCTAGTATTAAATCAAGCATATATTTAGTCTGAGTAAAAGGTCTCTTTGAATTTCTCTCTACCAAATACCATATGAATTCAAGAGGAAGAATTCCAAAAATTTAAGGTTTTTTTATATGTTAGTGTCAATTCAGTTTTTATTATTAACTCCTTTTTTGCCATTACTACCTTCACCATCTGTTTTGTTACCATGATTAAATTCACAGCATTTATACCTAGCTCCTCCTTCAGAATTTGAAGGAAAGCATTTCTTAAATCCTTTAACTCTAGTTTCAAGATTAGAACCAGAGGCTGTGGTGCATGCCTGTAATCTCAGTACTTGGGAGGCTAAAACAGGAGGATTGCAAGTTTGCGGCCAGTCTCAGCAATTTAGCAAGGCCCTCTTCATCTTAGTGAAACCCTGTTTCAAAATAAAACATAAAATAAGGCTAGGGGTGTAGCTCAGAGGTAGAATGTTTCTGGATTCAATCCCTAGTACCACCAAAAAAATAAAGAGAAAGAGATTGATTTTTTTGCTCCTTTGATTCTGTAGCAGTGCAGTTACCATATTTTACCACTAGATGGTATGTAAGGATGAATTTTTATTATCTCCTCCTCACCCCCAGCCCACTTAAGCTATATTTTTATGTAGTATAGTAGAAACTGCCTTTTTCCTGGGCAAACATGAATAAACTCTGACTATAAATTATCTTGCAAATAATTGTGTGTAATAGTTTTATACTACAAATGAACTTGTTTAGAATTGTTGGCTTACTCATTCCCTGTTATTACTAAGGCAATCATGGCCATTATGCCCATTTCCTGGGCTAAGTAGCCAAGAGTATATCACCTGGTTTCTTTTTATGTTTATTTTTCATTATATTTTTAAAAATGAAGGACGAAAAGTTTATGTCACATCAATGTGTAAAACTTATTGCTCTTTTTCCCACCCTCCCAATAGATGTAACAGAACACTTAATAAGAGTGGAAATTTTCAGGTCTCTGCCTTTGGACACCTAAAGTATTTCCTGAAGTAGCATCATTGTTAATTTTGGAAAGCCTAGAATACTACCTGAATAGCATCATTTGTTTCACTTACTTTGTTTTTTTGTTTTGTTTTCTCTAGAATATGCTATTTTGGGAAGAATAGTAAAGCATATAATCAGGAAATCTCAGTCTTATTCTTAGTTTTACCACTGACTACTTTTGTGTCTATGAATTTAACACTTTAATTCTCTGGGCCTTTTTTCCTAATCTGTGAAAAAAAGGAGCTAAATAAAATGATTCAAAACAATCTTTCTGGCTCTAAATGCTACTCTACTAAATATTAATAGAATGGTTGAGGTCGATTTGAAAGGCTCGGTGAAAACTTCTGTACACTTTAGAAAGAGGGGCTCTCAAATCTATTTCACTCAATCCCTGACACTCTAGCAGATGCTATATAAAGCATTCATTGAACAGACTCTGATTTTCCTCCTCTACTAGCCAGGTACATCAGTATGACAAAAATAATTACAATGTAATACACTAGAGTAGTAAGCTTTAGAAATCCATGCAATCAGTTCCAAAGGTTCAGATCATTTCCCTCTATATACTCAGTGTATATTGTACAGAATTTTTAACAACACAGTCACTGCTAAGGTATTCTCCAAATGATACTCATATCACACATTTTTAAATTTGCATTAACATAGGAAAGATGTATAGAATAAATTGGTGGTGAGAAATGAGATATTAACAATTTCATACAGATTGAATAGAAATTACCAGCTGTCTTCTATAAAATTAGAAGATGAGCGCACGCGCACACACACACCACAGCACAGTTTTTGGTACATTATTTTTATTTAATTGTTGAATAAGTGAGAAGAAACTAAACAAGCTGAAGAGGATAAAGGAGATCAAGTGTCACTTTAACCAGGAGTAAGATGATTGAATTAAGGCAGAATACCTTCATAGAAAGGAGGCAGAGACATATATGTATGATCTTAGAAACAACTGAAGCAAAAATTATGTTGGTTCTAATGACACATAAGCCATTGGCCAGACCTTTAGGCCCCTGAAAAAGCAGAATAATTGGACTGATTTGGCCAGAGTTTAAATAGAAGAAAATTGGCAGCAGTTTTAAGATTGATGATAAATGATGCTATGCAGGTAGTTGGATGGGGTGCTGAGTAGGAGCAAAATCAAAGACTTATCCATGTCTAATGTAGTATCTATAGAAACAGAAAGAAGAGACTGAATCAGAATATCTGAAATGTTAGGATTGAGCGAGGCGTGTCTGTGGAAGAGTTTTATTATTCAAATATTTGTAAGTACTAAAGTGTTTACTAATTATATGTTGATAGTTCCAGGTTATAGTATCCTTTCTTAATTTGCAAATACACTTTAAAACCATCTCATCTTAACATTATATGATTTGTTTAGTCACAGAGTGAAAAGGTCAGGTTGCATTGGCCTACATCCTTGCCATCTGGAGATGCCTTTTCTTCTGTGGGGACTCATAGATTTGTCCAAAAGGTAAGGTGATAAAGTGATGTCAGAGTTTACTGAAAGTACACCTTGTATTCTTCACTACTGATATAGAACTGTCTTGTAGTATAAATTTTCTCCTGAATTTAAACAGTAAGTTTGTTTTTTTGTTGTTGTTTTTTTTTTTTTTTTTTTGTAGTTTGTTGTATTCTACATACATTTTTCAGAAAGTTAAAAATCTTGGTCCTAACATTTTTCTTAAAAGGAGGAAAAAGAGGGGTCAGTAGATAGAGAGTAGTTGGTCCAAAATAGTTAACCAGACATATAAGGTTATATTAACTCTCTCTTCTGTGGGGTGAAGTGTTATTATTTGGTATTATTGGGAGCACTACATTCTTTTCAGAATGGTTTTGGAACATAATGCATAATAGGTGCATGAAGTCAGCACTTGCTGCTGTGCTTGTTTCATATAGTGCTTTGTTTTCTCTTTCTTTATCTTGTGTTTGGAAGTTGGTACTGAATGCTCTGTTGTGCCTTTGTTCTGATTACTTGGTTTTTTCTTTGTCTGTCTCTGGTAGCCCTATAGTCGCTCTTCCTCCATGTCTTCCATTGATCTAGTCAGTGCCTCTGACGATGTTCACAGATTCAGCTCCCAGGTACTGTATGAATGTATAGAGTGGACTTGAGTCTTTCTGTGCTATATTTCAGCCTGCTTGCCCAGTTCCTAGAAATCTTTTGGTCAGGCCACTTGTTTTGATTTTGAATTTTAAATAGTAACAATAAGCATTAAAAAGGCCTTATCTACTAAGCAGTTCTTCTATCAGACTTGCATGTGTCCTTTACTTTGTATCCTCTGCTGTGAATAGCTTGGAATTTTGTTTATAGGAAATACAGTTTCAAGTCAAATTGAAACAAAAGTTACCTGATTTTTGTATGTCATGTAATACCTGTTTCTTCAAACAGGATTCAACAATTTGCATGGGCATTACCTGCAGGATATATTGTAGCATCAAAGTAGATTTTAACAGTTTGACTTTTAATCTAAAATGTTTCCTAGTATGTTCATCAAGGAAATAACTTTTTGAATATCTGTCTCATTACCTTTATAATACTAAGCTTGATTGAGCAGGTTATATATTCTTTGTACAGATTACCTGTGGATATTACAAATTAATATTCCTGTATATGCTAAATCTATAGAAATTGGTTTTAAGTTTATTTAGCATCAGTAAGGGTTTAGGAATGTAAGTCAGGAAGCTGAGTGTGCAGTGTCTGCTCTCAAAATAAAATAAAATTACTATCAGAGGAAATTTTTTAGTGTCAGTATTAGATGTTATTTTGGGGGGGTTTGTTTTGTTTTTGTTTGATTAGGTTTTGTTTTTCTTTTTCTTCTTGTGATGCTGGGGATTAAACTCAGGGCCTTGTACATGCTAGGCAAGCACTTTACCACAGAGCTTCACATTCCCTGCCTTGAGGGGAAAAAAGTTTTTTTTAATCTCTTTGCCTTTCAGGGTTTTTGTTTTTTTTTTACATTATTCATAATATTTTTGTTGTGATGGATTTTATTGGATTGCATTATGTTAAGAACCTGAGCTATTTAGTTAGTGAAAATGACCAATACTTCTTTAACTTTTTTCTGTTTCACTTGTGTAATTTAGCCAAAGCCTAGAACGTAATAAATTTTCAATAAGTTGCCATTATAATCATTTCTTTGAGTTAATCAGTTATATACATTGTCTTTCCCCTTTATTAGAATATTCTAATGAGTTTTTAAAAGTCATAGTTTAAAACAAATGTTATTTTATACATGCAAATAAAATTTACATTAGTTCTTAACCATGCAATGGAGAAAAAAAATTAAGATCTGAAATGTATTTTTCTAACTTTTGCAGGGGTGTGCGTGTGTGTGTGTGTGTGTGTGTGTGTGTGTGTGTGTGTGTTTGCCTTGAACAAGATTTTTTGTCAAGAAAAAGATTTAGTAATTTTTTATCAAATTACCCATAACCAAATATCTGATATTTCTTTTTTCTTCATTTATATACATGCCTTTAAAAAAAAATGACTCATTATATCTACAATGAATGAGTGACAGTACTAAATAATACATACCAAGAGACTTTGGTTTTTTCTAAACCCCACCTTATATGAAAATAATAAAGTCTCAGCCAGGCGTAATGGCACATGCTTATAATCCCAGTAATTGGGAGACTGAAGCAGGAGGATCTCAGATTCATAGCCAGCCTCAGCAACTTAGTGAGGCCCTCTGCAGCTTAGTGAAACTGTGTTTCAAAATAAGAAGTAAAATAGGGCTGGGAGTAGCTCAGAAGTAGAAAGCCTCTGGGTTCAATCCCCAGTACCACTAATTAATTAATATATATAAAATTATGTCACAAACTAAAATCCATCAATACTGGTCACCATTTTCCCTTGAAAGGAAAGTAAAAGAAAATGTAATGAAACAAGGGAAGAATATAAACCATTGATAAAAGAATGAGTAAGAATTTGGGCCTTAAAACCCAAACCTGAACTTTAATTATAGAGCCATATAATAGCTCAGAGCCTTTAGATACTATATCACTGAGGAACAGGTGTCCATATTTTTGTAAGACTTTGCCAAATTGTAGCTTACTTCTTTACATAACTTTTAAGTAACATATATATACTGAGAAATTTGGGGGGGGCAGTACTAGGATTGAACTCGGGGATGTTCAACTTCTGAGCTACACCCTATTTTATTTATTTTGAAACAGGATCTCATTAAGTTTGTAGGGTCTCGCTAAGTTGCTACAGATGGTGCAAACCTATGATCCGATCCTCCAGTCTCGACCTCCCAAATACTGGGATTACAATTGTGTGTCACCACATTTGGTTTTGGTACTGGAGATTGAACCCAGGGGCATTCTACCTCTGAGCTACACCCCCAGCCCTATTTTACTTTTTATTTGATAATAGAGTCTAAGTTGCTGTGAGAGCCTCACTAAATTCCTGAGGCTGTCCTTGAACCACACCCAGATTTCAGGTCCTGTTTTTTTTAGCACTGATTATTTTACTGTTTTATATGCCAAAAGAGGTAAAAATCAGGCAAATAATGTTGATGGCCTTAAGTATTTATTATCTTTGCTAAAAGCATTTTGTCATTAGAAAAGTTGAGCTCTGCCGGGCGTGGTGGCGCACGCTTGTAATCCCAGCATTTGGGAGGCTGAGACCAGAGGATCCAGGTTCCCAGCCAGCCTCAGCTGCTTAGTGAGGCACTCTGCAACTTAGACCCGGTTTCAAAATAAAGAATAAAAAATAGAGCTGGGGGTGTAGCTCGGAGGTAGATGCCTCTAAGTTCAATCCCCAGTACCGTTAAAAAAAAAAAAAAGTTGAGCTCTGAATTGTTGGTTAAATTGTATCTCATGTTCACCTTTAAATGAAGAATGTCAAGTTGATAAGATTGCTTATTTCAGCCGGGCGTGGTGGCGCACGCTTGTAATCCCAGCTTTCGGGAGGCTGAGACCGGAGGATCCGGGTTCGCGGCCAGCCTCAGCTACCTAGTGAGGCACTCCGCAACTTAGTGAGACTCGGTTTCAAAATAAAGAATAAAAAATAGGGCTAGGGGTATAGCTCGGAGATAGAATGCCCCTGAGTTCAATCCCCAGTACCACAAAAAAAAAAAAAAAAAAAAAAAGATTGCTTATTTCAGAAAATACTGCACTGCCTTATATTCATCAAAGTATCTAGCAAGTTGATTTTGTGTGATCACACTTGAGAATATGGCATTTGATCTACACCTAGAGTTAATATTAGCTGAGAAAATGTTATCTGGGAACTCTTCTACTTCAACACAATGTGAAATTACAAAGTACACTAGTGATTAAATTGAATTTGGTACATTTTTCAGTTCTCACATCTAAAAGAGACTTATGTATTAAGCAAAATAAGAAGTTGTAAAGCTATTTATTAACTTTCAAAATATGTTATATCACATTATATCATACATAATAATATATTAACAAACACTAATTTCTCATCATTCCTTAAGTTATTTGAAGTGCCCAATTCTTCATTTTATAATATCTTAATAATTAAAAATGAAGTCAAAGTTTGGTGTGTGTGTGTGTGTGTGTGTGTGTGTGTTTTAACTGGGGATTGAATGAACCCAGGGTTGCTCTACCACTGAGCTACATTCCCAGCCCTTTTTGTTTTTCTAAATTTTCAAACAGGTTCTCACTTAAGTTGCCAAGGCTGGCCTTCAACTTGGGATCCTCCTATCTCAGCCTCTCAAATTGCTGGGATTACAGGTATGTTCCACCATACCAGGCTTTTCATCACTTTTAATAATTTTCCATCGGGATGGGAATGAAGCCCAGGGGTAGAGCACTTGGCTTGCACTAGGCAGGCCCTGGGTTTCGTATCTAGCATGAACATGCGTATACATGTGTACACATACACAAATTGCCAAATATTATGTAAACATATAATACCACTATCAATTTATATTTACTCCAACATCTTCTAAAAGTACAGACATACATATAAATATCATATCTAGTTTCTTGGTCATTTATATCACTTCCCACACAGAAAAGTCTTCTTAACCTTTGATAATTTGGCTTTGCTATCTACATAAGTATTGACTCATGACTTTTTTGTTCTTGTTAAAATGATGTTCACGGGCCTGATTGGGAATAATAATGAAACAGAGAACTAAGAGATGCCCTCAAAATAACTTCAAATGACATATGTGCACGTGTATGGAACTTACAGCATCAACACATGAATCTTTTTGATAACCGGTTAGATAGTAGGAATAGAGTTGTTCCAAATCTGAGAAATTGGAATTGTAAAGGACTGTGGGTTCTTGAAATATGGCTATAGCAGAAACTGGAAAATTATTTTCAGGTGTTTAGAAAGTAGAAAGAACTTAGATTTATAAATGGATTTTTCTCATCATATTTCATTGTGTAGCACAGTTACCATTTAAAGATGTTTCCTCAGCCAGACATGGTGGCACATGCCTATAATCCCAGTACTTGGGAGGCTAAGACAGGAGGATCACAAGTTCAAGACCAGCTTCAGCAACTTAGCAAAACTCTCAGCAACCTAGAAAGAACCTGTTTCAAAATAAAACATAAAATAGGGCTAGGGATGTAGCTCAGAGTTAGAAAGCCCCTGGGTTCAATCCCCAGTACCACAAAGAAATTATAAGTCCTAATAAAGGGGAAAATCATCCTCTGTTGAAAAACAAAGAAAGCAAAGGATATGCAGTGTATCTGCAGGTTGTTTGTCATGAGCACCATTGCAGAAAATGGTTCTGTATAAAGCTCTTTCCCACTCTGTCCATAGGAACATATCATCATGGTAATTATTTATTTCACTCTTCCTTTTGTTTATTGTACAAGTAATACATCCTCATTTCAGGAGAATTAAAATGTAGAGTGACTGCTGGGTGTGATGGCACACACCTGTAATCCCAGTACTTGGGAGGCTAAGATAGGAGGATCACAGGTTTGAGACCAGCCTCAGCAACTTAACAAGACTCTTAGCAACCTAGCAAGACTCTTTTTCAAAAACAAAAAGTAAAAGGGCAGGGGTGTAGCTCACAGGTAAAATGCCCCTGGGTTCAATTCCTAGTACCACATACACAAGAAAAATAGAGTAATTAAAATAATAAATCACTTAATATTTTTGTGTTTATCATGTATATTTAAAAATAAAAAGCCAGAGCTGGGCATGGTAGAATGCTTGCCTATAATCCCAGCTACTGTGGGAGACTGAAGCAGGAGGTTTGCAAGTTTGAGGCCAGCCTGGGTAACTTAGCAAGACTCTCAAAATTTAAAAGGGTGTGGATGTAGCTCAGTGGTAGGGCACTGGGTTATACCTTATCTATCAAAGTAAATAATTCTAAGTTGTTATATAAACTTTTTTTAAACTTGCTTTTAGGTGCATTTTCCCACTAATAAACATAGGTCTATGTGTGTACACTTACAGATATGCATGCTGGATTTACCTACTCACCTAATATTAAGCATTTAGGGTTTTTGGTTTTTGTTTTAGTTTTTCTGTTATGTGGTGAACATCCTTGCACAAACAGTATCCTTATATATACATCTTTGTATATGTACCCACTTACTCAGTTATTTTCTTCGAAAATATTCCTGGAAATGGAATTGTGAGGACAAAGACCATGAATATTTTTAAGTTGTTTTTATTCCTGTTTCCTGTTAATTAGGAAATAAGCTACACATTTCCAGCTCACATTCCCAGGCAGTATTCCTTGCTATACTGACACTGAATGTCATAATTCAGTTAATTTTTGCCAATCTGATTGACTATAGGTAGTATTTTTGGTTCTTAGCCATTGCATTTCTTCAGTAAATTGACTATTCTTGTCCTTTGCCAATTTTCTTCTGGGTTAACAGTGTACTATTAATTTGCTATTAATAAATTATTCTATCTAACAAGCCCCCCTAAGGCTTTGTGACTGTGTGACAATAAGCATAATTGTATTCTTTTTACATGGGTAAAAGAAAGTGATCTGAGCTGGGCTTTTGTTTGTACTATCAAAAGGCAATGTTCTTTTCAAATTCCTGTGTTAATAGTGTTAGAAAAATCCAATTTAGTAGCCTCTCAAAAGGCATCATACTGAATGATTTGAATGTGAAATGGAGAAAAGGTTAGAATTAGAGTAATGTCCCCTCTTAAATGTGTCTTATATCCATTTTTTTCATTGTTCATAGGTATGATGATGCTGCATATGTGGGCTTGTTTTCAGCTCTAGGTTCAGAAAAATGAAGGGCATGATTCTCGAAATCATGCTCAGCCTAATTAAAACTTGGGGACACTATTCAGCTGCTTCAATGGTTTTGATCCATTCATTCATTCATTTTAGAGTGCTACCAAGTGTCACTAGTAACAATATTCCCCAGAATATCAAATTTTGAGCCTATTAAATGGCAAACTTGGCTTCTGTTTATTCTTGTCATTAAACTTAATGGCCCCTTGTTTTCCACATCTCTTTGACAGATAGAATCAAAACTATACAGTTAACTGAGCACATCATTATTAGGTTAGATCTGAAGTGGCAGTGTGATTACAGATGCCCGAGTCACGGCCTCTAGTAATGTTATTTGTATTTTATTGTAGTGAACATGAAATCCATTTTAGCGAGATTTTACTTGTATTACTACCTTCTTAATCATATTACCTTAAGGAAGATAAATGAATTAAGACCCCCAGAGGTCACCACAGTAAAGTAGTACTTTCATTTCTTTAATTTCCTAGGAGCGTAGCATTGAGTACATCTTATTTCTTTGTTGGACATTTTCAACCCCTCCTAAGTCAAAGAAGTAAAGCGAAGACTCTCAAACTAGTTTTTTTTTGTTTTGTTTTGTTTTTTTTGCGGTACTGGGGATTGAACGCGGGCATTCTACCTCCGAGCTATACCCCCAGCCGTATTTTTTATTCTTTATTTTGAAACAGGGTTTCACTAAGTTGCGGAGTGCCTCACTAGGTAGCTGAGGCTGGCCGCGAACCCGGATCCTCGGTTCTCAGCCTCCCAAATGCTGGGATTATAAGCGGGCGCCACTACACTCGGCTTCTAAAACTAGTTTTCCATGTAAGCATTGTCAGCTGTTACAGAAATATTTAAAAAATCTATCGAGAAAGACAGTGTTAAATGTGCTTTCTGTACATTGTTTAACTTGTGTTAACTTTATGAATTTATACTTGTGGGATCTGGTATCTTTTGGACCAAAACACAAATCAGAAATACCTCATTTCTCAAACATTTGAAGTACCTAATTCAGGAATAATCTCCCAAACCAAAACACAGTCACCTACTTGGCTTGTGGCAAAACAGCTAAATGACACTAAAATTGTTTTTAACTGTATGCTTTATGTTTTAACAGAATAAAGTCTTCTTTGTGTTCTTGCTTCACAAGTAACCCATTTAAAGTAGAGTTTTTCTGGGAAGCATTTCTTTCTGCCTCTATTCTCATAATAAACACAGGTGTTCCTAACCCCTAGTTTCTTACCTAAAACTATATATTAAAATCTAAAGATTTTTAAGTTCTTGGGATTTAAGAAGTAAATATTTCTTCCAATCACAGTGTGACAGACAAATCAAGGCAACATACTATGGTTGCTCTATTTATGCATACTATGTGGAACTTTCTTCCTATTTTGGAAATCAGGTGTGTGTGCGTGTGTGTGTGAGAGAGAGAGAGAAAGAGAGAGAGAGAGAGAGAGAGAGAGAGAGAGAGAAAGAGAGAGAGAGAGAGAGAGAGAGAGAGAGAGACAGGACAGACAGAGAGACGAGGAGGAGAGGGGAAGAGGGGAGGGGAAGGAAGAAAGAAACTTGGAATCCTATATTAATTACCTTTACCTTCTGAAAGATTTCAAAGTTTTGAGACATGCCAGGCATGGGTGGTACATGCCTATAATCACAGTACTTGAGAGGCTGAAACAGGAGATTCAGAGCTTTGAGGCCAGCCTAAGCAACTTTGCAACACCCTTTTTCAAAATAAATTTTAAAAAGGGCTGGAAATATAGCTCAGAATTAGAGCATTCCCGGGTTCAAGCTCCAGTACCAAAAGAAGAAAAAAAAGTTACAAGTTACAGAAACACAGGTTTCTCAAGGTAACACCTGAAGTTATGTTTTGTTTTATAATTAAGTCTGTAATATTATAGAATATTATTAAATTTTTAAGTTTCTGAAATCTGAAACCCAGTGCTACATTGTCTTGAGAATTATGAGTAAAGGAATAAAATGTTAGTGTTTCTTTAGTACAAAAATACATTGTAGAATCTCAACATTAACATTATGAAAAACTTTTTTTGCACCGGCGTGGTAGCGCACACTTATAATCCCAGCATTTGGGAGGCTGAGACCAGAGGATCCAGGTTCACTGCCAGCCTCGGCTACCTAGTGGGGCACTCTGCAACTTAGTGAGACCTTGTTTCAAAATAAAGAATAAAAAATAGGGCTGGGGGTATAGCTCGGAGGTAGAATGCTCCTGAGTTCAATCCCCAGTACCTAAAAAAAAAAACTTTTTTTGGAGCCGGGCATGATGGTGCACACTTATAATTCCAGGACTTGGGAGGCCAAAACAGGAGGATTGCAGGTTCATAGCCATTCTCAGCTACTTAGTGAGGCCCTCCACAACTTACTGAGAACCTGTTTCAAAATAAAGTGTAAAAACAAGGCTGGATAGAATGCCCCTGAGTTCAATCTCCAGTAATGAAAAAAAAAATTTTTTTAAGTGATGATTGCCAAATCAGGAGACATACCTACTTTTAATAACCAAAGAGTTTCTGCCTCAAAAGTCGTGAATATTTATTTCAAAATATGTGTAAGCTCGTTCTTTGTTCAGTATCCCTAGTGAACATAACAGACTTTATATGAAATAAACTTCAGAATAAATTTTTAAATAGAAGTACAGCCATAAAGAAGAACAAAATTATGGCATTTGCAGGGAAATGGATGGTACTGGAGAACATTATGCTAAGTGAGATTAGTCAGTCACAAAAAGTGAAAATTTGAATGTTCTCCCTAAATGCAGAAGCTAGGGAGAAAATGGGATATAGGAGGGACTCTAGACGAAGCAGGAGAAACCTTAGATGAGTAAAGAAGGTGACCTAACAGAGATGGGAGGGGGGAAGAGGAAACACCCTAATGCATGTGGTATACATTCACAAAGCTTATCAAGTTCAATCACTGTGCTGAACACGAGGAGGGAGGGAGGGGGGAGGGAATTGGGGAAGGGCTAAATGGGTGATGTGTGCATGTATGCCTCAACCATCCTGTACCTCATCAAGATGTATGATTACAGTCCACCAATAAATAAAAATAAGAGTATGGTTTTCTGTAGACAAATTACAGAAATGCTATCCAATAAAACAGAAGTATAATAATACATATTTCCCAACTCTTTGGGGCCTTTAATGCATTTATTACATAAAATTATTTTGTTGTCATAATCTGTGTATCACTTCATTCTGTTTCAAACTCGAAGACTTTACAAAGATTGCACTCGTAAAATCTTGACAATAAATGTAATTGACGATTCCAGGGCGTGTGAAATAAATACACAATACTTGGGAAACAGACAGAAAGATGACAGGTTCAAGGCCAACCTCAGCAACTTAGCAAGACCCAGTTTCAAAATAAAAAGGTCTGGAGGTGTAGCTCAGAGGTAGAACCCCACCCCCCTGGGTTAAATCCCCAGCGCGCGCGCGCGCGCGCGCGCGCGCGCGCGCGCTCTCTCTCTCTCTCTCTCTCTCTCTCTCTCTCTTTTTCTCTCTCTCTCTTTCTCTGTATAAGAGAATATGTGATGATAATTAGGAACTGAAGTTGCATTTAAATTTCAATAGAAATTTAATGAGACAAGGGCTGAGGATGTAGTATAGTGTAGCTCAGTGACAAACTGCCCCTGTGTTCAGTCCCCAGTGCCACAAAAAAAAGAAAAGAGGAAGGAAGGAAAGAAAAAAAAAATTTAGACATTTTGAAAGAATAAAAGATGATTATGTCTAAATGCTTGCATATATGAGTAGTATTAGTATTGTTGCTAAAAGAAACGTGAAATTGGAATAAAAAAGAGCTCTGTTTATCTTTAAGTTGGATGATAAGTTTATTGGTGAAATAAAGAAAAATTTTCTCTCTTTTTTGTAGAGAAATATTTGATATATAACATGCTACCTGATATCTCTGCATAGTCTTAAATACAGGAACACTGGGCTAGATGATTTCTTTGTGCCCCCTTTGCCCTTGATATTCCATGATCTTATGCTTTAAGACATCATCTGTGTATTTCATAGTAGAGGATGCAATTTTATTTTCGCAGAAAATTCTTATTTTGGTCACTTGAGGCACATTAGTCCAATCTCTGTCACTTGAGTGAAGCATCTTTTTTCCCTGCATCTCTTCATCCTGTGGTTAACCTGGATATCTGGAATGTGAACTAAACTCTTCAACACTATGTAAAACCCACTAACTGTAGCTTTTAAGAGTAATAGTTTTCAATGTTAGTAAAATGAATACCATTCTGTTTTAGGGATTATGACATAATTATTATGCAGATTCTTATGACTTTATTTTTCTTTTCAAGGTTGAGGAGATGGTGCAGAACCATATGACTTATTCACTACAGGATGTAGGTGGAGATGCCAATTGGCAGTTGGTTGTGGAAGAAGGAGAAATGAAGGTAAGTCCCATAAAGAAATGTTACAGGTTGCAAACATTTATAGGTCTGCTTCAGTGATATTGTTAATAGCAATACGAATAATAGCATTTTCAGATTACTTTAAAATGAATTACTACATAAAGTCAAAGAAGTGCCTGATGCTGAGAAATAAAATTTCTTTTTATTTATTCTTTATGATCATAATATAAATCTGTGACTAATTTCTTTATGATCATAATATAAATCTGTGACTAAAACTTTCTGGTTTACCTAGACCATGGAGAAAATAAAATGTGAAGATTTATATGTAAGCAAATCACAATTACTTTGTAGCCCTCTATTTGGATGTTTTTGTTATTTTTTTTTTCAGCACGGATTTTTTTATACATTTCTTGAGTACAACAGGGTTACGTATACATTTACGACATATCAATCATTGTCAGAACACAAATAGCACCACTTCTTCGTTTTGCACATATTTAAATGCTAAACGTTGTGTCCAGGTGTCACTTTCTTTCTCTCCCTCTTGGGTATATACCTCACTTTTTGTCTTTTCTTTCAATGTGACTTTTTTTTTCTTTTCACATTGGCCAACTAATCTTGTTCATATCCCTAAACAAAAGGGAGAGAATTAGAGCAAGAAATGGGAGACACCAAGATAGATTGAAAAGCAGCAGCAGCATTTTGAATTATATTATGCCCAAGGCAGTATGCTAAAGATATAGAAATATTTAATCACACTTCCTCTAAGATAAAGTTTTAGTTGAGGAAAAAGGATATTGGCATTTAAAAGATTCTGTTACTTGGCTTTATCTGATAATGTATTGAATGAAGAATATAGATGAGTGGTAAAGAAAATTAGAAGAGAGGTCTGATTGTTTTACAATGAGGAAAAGCATTTGAACTGAATATAGAAACAAGGCTGTAACAAAGGTGAAAAGAGGGCATTTTTAGATAAGAATAAGAACTTGAAAGCAAATTTTGTTTTCAAAATTTTGCATAGGTTGTATTGACCAGCAAATGAGATGCAACATTAATGCTGAGATGTCCTCTCTTCTTGGATAGGGAACAAACTAAGAATAAAAGGAGGCAGACAAATTAGACACCTATAAAGTTTTAATTCTGATAAGCTATAGAAACAGCTTGAGAGATCAGTGCCACAAATTCTTGCTAATATGTTACTCCAGAATTAAACAGAATGTTCCTAACATAGCTGGAAAATCACAGTACTTCCCCCTAGGAGCAGGCCCCAAAAGCAGACCAGAATGCATGTTCTCTGCAGAAGGAATTGAGCCAAGCCTACCTTTTTCCTTTTGTACTCACCATTCACACAAGTCATTGGATCTTCACTTAAGAAGGAGGAAATGAAGAAGTGAAGAGAAACCAGGTGTAATAGTCTAGATAAAGTCCCTCCACCTGAAGTGAGGAGTGGAGAATATGTGTTCCTACAGCCCCATAACATTAGAGGCAGAGAAACTGGGGTGAGATTGTGGAGATCTTAAAGTAATCCATAATGGAGACTATGTTGTCTGTAGCAGAAGGTTAGCTGCTGCATGCAGAGTATTATTTTAGGAAGATGAAGCAGATACAGAAGAAACTAGAGACCAAGAAGATCACTTACAAGAGTCAGGTACAAAGTGATGAAAGCCTACCTAGTCTAGGTAAGCAACATTAGAAAAGTCAAGCTGCTGGTTGTCTTATAGCTATGTGAACTGTGAGCGGAAAAATCAAGACTTAAGTTTCCAGTTTGTGTGACTGAGAGAATAGTGGTCCTAGTAATGTGAATAATTAATCATGTGGGGGAAGCCAAGAGCGGTGGTGCACGCCTGTAATCCCAGTACTTGGGAGGCTGAGAAAGGAGGATCTTAGGTTCAAGGCTAGCCTCAGCAACTTAGCAAACACCCATTTCAAAATAAAAAGGGCTGGAGGGTGTAGCTCAGAGGTAGAACATTCCTGGGTTTAATTCCCAGTACCACAAAATAAATAAATAAACATACAAGGAAAGATAGTTTGGCAAAAGAGATTGTAAAAGAGAACCTGTGTGAAATGCCTAAAAAATATCTGGCACCATAAGTACTCTGTAGCTTGAGAGTTGGCTCTCCTCATAACATGTTTCTTCATTTCTTGAAAGAACTTACAAGGGTGCTCTTATGTAGCAAACTCTATGATTTTGAAATATATAATTTTGTGTATACTAAGGATTGATTCCAGGGGCATTCCACCTCTGAGCTACACCCCTAGCCCTTTTTTTAATTTTTTTTGCTCTGAAACAGGGTCTCACTAGGTTGCTGAGTCTTGCTACACTGCTGAGGCTGTCCTTCAACCTGCAAGGCTGCAAGCATGCGCCACCATGCCCGGCTGAAATAATTAATATTACTCAGCACTTAAGGTATACAACCTCCATAAAGCAAGATAAATCTGTGTTTATAATCTTTTTGCCATTTTACCTTTTTAGTGTTTGTTGAATCAAACACTGAAAAACAAATTGAGTGTCTCCTGTGTTTCTGATACTGTCCTAGCTGCTGAGGTTATGGCATTGAGCAAAGAAGCCTTAAATATCTGTGTCTTTAAGGAGTTTTCTAAACAGCCTTATTTAGCCTTCTTGGCCATGTTAAACAATTTTCGAGAATGTTTGATAAACAGTGCCTAATTTAAATTAATATATTTGCCACGCCTGATGGCGCACGCCTGTAATTCTAGTACTTGGCCTGCTGAGACAAGATGATCACAGGTTTAAGGCCAGCCTCAGCAACTTAGCAAGACTTAGCAGCCTAATGAGACCTATTTCAAAATAAAAATGGACTGGAGGAGCAGCTCAGAAGTAGAATGCCCCTGGTTTCAATCCCCATCACCAAAAATCTGTAATTAATTAATGTATTTATTTTAATTCATAATCATGAGTCATTATGTATACATGTTTTCATAGGTGAACTTTACCTTTGATTTGCCACTTTAAATATTTTTTATTGTGTGTTAATTTGAAATTTTTCCTTTCAGCAGAATATATTCTATAAGTAGATTTTTTATAAATTTAATCCAAAATGCAGCTAAATTTAAAGTCATGCTTTCAAGAAAGCTTGTGCTTTGGGGATTTGATTTTTATTTTTCAAACAGCTTTTTAAATATTTTCTTTAGGTATACAGAAGAGAAGTAGAAGAAAATGGGATTGTTCTAGATCCTTTAAAAGCTACTCATGCAGTTAAAGGTGTTACAGGACATGAAGTCTGCAATTATTTCTGGAATGTTGATGTTCGCAATGACTGGGAAAGTAAGCTGTCATTTTTAATATATTTTTATCTAATTATTGTTTTGAATTTAATATCAAATTCAACCTGGTCTTCTACATCTGATCTAGTTTGCAAAGTCAATGAAGAAATATCTGGAGAATTATATTGAAGACTCATAGCACCTTACTTTATTTTTTTAATTATTTATTTATTTGCAGTGCTGGGGATTGAACCCAGGGTCTCGCGCATGATAGGCAAACACTGTACATCTCAGCTACATTCCCAACCCCATTTCTTACTTTTAATCTTTCCACTGTTCACAATGTTGTCTAGATGTTATGTCAATGACATGATAGGTAGGTATTTTACATACAAATAGAATAAAAATGCAGATAGGTCAAGTGACTTGTCTGTCAAAGGCCACAGAGCTAGTTAGTGGAAAAGCCAGGACTGATTGAAGATTATCTGTTATAGACCACTCATTCCTAACCTGTTTTGTTTCCATGGTAAGTCAGAGATGAAACTTGGTTTTTCTTAGCAGGTATATGTTCCTCTTATACATTTCATAAACAGATATTTGTGAATATTTTAAGATATTTAACATTGATGGTTTTACATTCTTTTTCACAGATATTGTCACCTAAGCCTAGGTAGAACAATTTAACTGCATTAGGGAAGAGGGAGAGGTTATAGGGTTTGGGAATTATTTGAGCCTAATATAGTGGTTAGAATTGCTTTCTTGCTATGGAAGATAGATACCAGGCCATAGAAAATAAGACCTCCTTCCTGGTGAACAGACCTCAAAGTACCATCAACAAAATGAAAGCAAATATATAGAAGCCCTAGTACCAAGTATTGACTGTCTTCCATTTAGCCTAGATAGGGCAGGATCCTGTTTGCCATAATGTCCATTTGTAATTGACTTTTAAGGTAAATGAATTGATCACATTCTAGAAAAAGGCAATATCTTTTGGGCTACTCATATTGTTCTCTTCATTTCAGCAACTATAGAAAACTTTCGTGTGGTGGAAACACTAGCTGATAATGCAATCATCATTTATCAAACACACAAGGTAAAGATCTTTCAATCTATCCCAAAAGGATTCAAACACAGACGTAGAAAGTTTCTGAAATAAAATTTGGCAGGAATTTTAATGCCACAAATGATCCAAGGACTTATAATTCGTGGATGTCATATATTTGAAAGGTATATCAATTTAGAGTAGAAATATGTGCAGCCATGAATCTGAGAAATATAATTTTGAAACAAAGTGATAAAGATCTGATTAGTCTCTATTCACATTGTAAATCTAGAAAAAAACCTTCTGAAACCCATTTAAATACTTCTATAGATTATAAACGATAGTTATCAACTATGAAAGGGAATCACAGTTTCCTATGACAAGTAATAATTGTAAGAGAATGTATTAGCCTATGTTAAAACTAATAGATCTGAAAGTGATATAAGTGGATTATCTGACAGCAAAGCAAGATTGCTGAGTTTGACTGCTGAGAGGTTGGTCATATACCAGACAGCATAAAAATACTGTGACTTAAATTGATTCCCTTTCACATCATTTCTCTTTCTGCTATTCTAGGTATTTTAAGTTATTGAATTAATATTTCCTAATAAAAGGAATTAAAATTTGTTATATAATAAATATAATGACTAAGTAATTACTTTATTTCCAGTGTAGTGGGAACTTTACTTTTCTCCTTTTTAAATTGTTTTTCCTTGAGTTTAATATATGAAAATAAGGCTTATTTTGAGCCCAGTCCTATTATCTGAGATATCTTATACCTAATAATTATGAACTATGCTTCATTTTACCTGGTAGCTACTCAAGAAATATAAAATGATGGAGATTCTGTTTCACCATACAGGTTTGGGGATCTAATGTGAAATATAAAATTTAGTAAGTGTTCAAATATCAATTAATTGCCCTATATTTTATAATGAAGATAAATGATCAGTAATTTAGAATCAGAAGAACCTTATTACTTGAAGATAATTCATTGATCCTAGGAAACACATGTTGAAGGATATTCAGCCTATTAAAAAATAGATGGAGGGGAGGGTCCTATAGGTTATATTAGGATTGAAAATAGAACTAAAATCATTACAGTAATATATTTCACATAAATAGATTTAAGTTACAATTACTTGCCTATTCTGAGAATAAACAGATTTTTCTGAAATAATTTTTCCAACAATATCAAGTAACAGTGTGCAACATTTTTCCTTTTAAATTCAGCTTTACAAATTACTTGTGTTGTATTGATAGTGAATTGTTGGATAGTTATTCTACTCAATAATCAGAAAAGATACAACAGACTTAAGTTCAGTTACATATACCAAATACAAATTACTTAATCAGATCATTCTGACAGCATGTTTCCTTACATACTTTATAATGGAAATACTTGAGCTAAACTATTTAGAATTTTTAAAAATGTCTTATGTCAAAGGAGTAGTCCTCTTTCCTCTAAAATCTTTGCTTTTAACCCTTTGGGTCTCTAGGCAGAACATTACTAGAGCCTGAGGGGAGGGGAAATGGACCATTGTTGCTTCATGGGTACAGTTTGTTTGAGGTGATGATAAGTTTCAGAAATAGATAATGGTGATATTTACATACCATATGAACATAACTAATGTCACTGAGTTTTACACTAAAAATGGTTAAAATGGACAATTTACTGCAATTTTTAAAATAGGATATTATTTCTTTGATTATATTGTGCTATAAAGTCATTACCTCAGTGTCCATAATTAGTCCTTTGGGGGTATCCTCTGATGCTTTCCATTTAAAATTTTACAAATTTCACCTCAACTAAGACACTTAATTGGTTTTACATTTGTTTCTCTTTTAGTTCTATGTAGCAGCTGAATAAAAAGTAATTAAAATTTTCAAAAGATTTAATTCTTCCACAGAGAGTGTGGCCTGCTTCTCAGCGAGATGTATTATATCTTTCTGCTATTCGAAAGATACCAGCCTTGACTGAAAATGACCCTGAAACTTGGATAGTTTGTAATTTTTCTGTGGATCATGACAGTGCTCCTGTAAGTACAGTATATAAATGTGTATAATTATACAATATAAAGCTAAATACACAATTCATGGCAACTAGGATAAACACATACTATATACACAAACACACACACACACAGATACTGATTAGATAATGCCTCTTAGGCTTTATGTTGGATTGATTGCTTGGAAAAAACATAGCACATGGATTATCTGAGGGCAACAGTCGTGGCTATGAACATCCAACTAGGGCTATATTCCTGTCCTTCTGAGGTTTTGTAAAACAGAACTGAATGAATAGTATTTGTAGGCTGCTTCCCATGGTTATCTCTTCATTATCATCTACCACAAAACCTCTGAGCTTTCTACTTTAATTTAGCTCCACTTAGTACTTAAAAGGAGGAAAAATCCCGGTGTCAGATCAGTTTGGCATGGATTATATGTTGGTGCTAGTAAGATTTTGTTGAAGATTTTGATAAGAGTTATGGTTTTGGCTAAACTTGTAGTTTTGGGCCAACAGAGGTTACAAAACACTGAATATCTACTATACTGTCCTTTGTTTGTGTTTTGGCAGCTAAACAATCGATGCGTCCGTGCCAAAATAAACATTGCTATGATTTGTCAAACTTTGGTAAGCCCACCAGAGGGAAACCAGGAGATAAGCAGGGACAACATTCTATGCAAGATTACATATGTAGCTAACGGTACGTATATTTCTGTTTCTAATTGATAATGTGGAGGTTCCTTTTGTGTGTGGAGTGGAGTGGGGAGGTGGGGTACTGGGAATTGAACCCAGGGGCATTCTACCTCTGAGCTACACCCTCAGCCCTATTTTTTATTCTTTATTTTGAAACAGGGTCTCACTAAGTTGTGGAGGGCCTCACTAAGTAGCTGAAGCTGGCCACGAACCTGCGATCCTCCTATCTCAGCCTCCCAAGTACTGAGATTACAAGCGTGTACCACCACTCCCGGCAATGTGGAGGTTCTTGATCATGACAGGTTAGAGAAATGCCTTTTATAGTTTTTATCCTTTAGTTTATCAATTTTTAATTTGGAGAGATGTATACCAAAATTATCTGAAAAACTTTTAATAGTCTCATGCTCTATGGACTGAGCTAGCCAGCCAGAGATTCTAGAAGACTTTTAAGATACATATACCGAATTTTTACCTTAAACTATTACATGAGAATTTCTGAAACTGAGACTGGATGGGTACATTTTAAAATTTCATCTCTAAGTCACTATCAGGTGTGTGTGTGTGTGTGTGTGTGTGTGTGTGTGTGTATGTTTTAAGACTTGTTTCATTAGTTACCTGATAAAATGTATTTATAATTAGAAATAGAAGCAGCTGTAGAAAAAGAAATTAACAGGTCTTTTTCTTATGGTCAGGCTTTGAGATTTCTGAATCACTGTTCTCTTAGTTCATATTTATTTCACATTTGCATTTGTTGGACAGCCCTTATCACTTGTTTTGATTTCTTACTACATCCGTTTTGCACCTGCAGTAGTCATTGCAGTCTCTCTAGTCAAATACTCAAAGCTTCTTTATCCAGAATTATGACTACTAATGTTTAAGGAAACAATTCTACCTGAATAAGTTACTATTTAAGTAGAGGTTGCTGAACAAATCTATGGTGAATGACCTAAAAATTTACTGTACTAATATTTGCATATAATTTGGGGAACCAATAACATTTTAGAAAAATAAAAAATGCCTTCTTATTTGCTATCTGATTATATCTTTGGGGTTAGTATTAAGGAATTAATAGATGGTGACTTTGAGATGCCATTTCAGCCAGGCATGGTGGTGCACGCTTGTAATCCCAGTACTTCGGAGGCTGAGACAGGAGGATCACAGGTTCACAGCCAGCCTCAGCTAGTGAGACCCTTCGCAACTTACTCAGACTCTGTTTCAAAGTAAAGAATAAAAAATAAAGCAGAGGGATGTACCTCAGAAGTAGAATGCCCCTAGGTTCAATACCTGGTACCACAAAAAAAAAAAAAAAAAAGAGCCGGCGTGGTGGTGCACGCTTGTCATCCGAGCATTTGGGAGGCTGAGACTGGAGGATCTGGGTTCTCAGCCTGCCTCAACTGCTTAGTGAGTCTCCCGCAACTTAGTGAGACCCCGTCTCAAAATAAAGAATAAAAAATGGGGCTGGGGTTGGGGCTGTAGCTCGGAGGTAGAACACCCCCATGTTCCATCCCCAGGACTGAAAAAAAAAAAAAAACTTTTTTTCATTTCAACATACGGACTTTTTAAAAAGCAAAGGAGCAAAGTGAGTGCTTCATATGTATATGGAGAATTATATCTTAATAGGACTTAATTTTCTATTCTCTTGCAGTGAACCCTGGAGGATGGGCACCAGCCTCAGTGTTAAGGGCAGTGGCAAAGCGAGAGTATCCTAAATTTCTAAAACGTTTTACTTCTTATGTTCAAGAAAAAACTGCAGGAAAACCTATTTTGTTCTAGTATAAACAGGTACTGAAAAATATATTAACTTTGACTAGAATGACTATGCAGATATTAAAATTTAGTGAGCTTTTAAAAGTAGTTGCTATGTTTTATGGTGTTCCCATAGGATTGTAGTTTATGGCTTTTAAAACTTGTTTCATTGTTTATTTTTCTGGTACTGTTTATTTAAAGAAATTTAAACATAGAACTATAGAATTTCAGAAGTGCAAATTCCCTGTAATTTTTCCTTTCCTAGAAACTATTGTTATTCTTGGTGTATGTTCTTCTAGATTTTTCTCTGCGTATATTGACCTATTCTCAAGCATTTAAAAAAAGTGTTTATTCTATACTTACTTTGCAGCTTGATTTTTCATTTAATGATAATCTTGCCTATATTCCATATAAAAAATAAAATTGTGTCATTTTTTTAATACCTGTTACATAATGTTACATAATTTATTGACCAGTAACCTGATAATGTCTAGGTTGGTTCCATATTTTTACTGTCATATGATGCTACACTGAACATCTTTGGGCAAGGAGCTAGAATCTTTATTTTTAAGTAATATATTACTGTTTTTCACAAGTCAAAAAGTCTGGAGTGAAATTTGCCCCACTCCCACTCACCCATTTTTCCCACCAAAAACAATTATGTATTGTGTAATGATATGCTATTAGTTATATGCAGATTGTGATATATGATGTTATTAGTTTTTTAAATCACTTCCCAAAGATTTTTCTAATGCCTGAACAAGCAAATGCAAGTGTCATAATCAGACATGGTGGTTCATGTACTTGGAAGGCTGAGACAGGAGGATTGCAGCTTTGAGGCCAGCCTCAGCAACTTAGTGAGAACCTCAACAACTTAGTGAGATCTTGTTGCAAAATAAAAAGTAAAAAGGGCCAGAGTGTAGCTCAGAGGTAGAATGCCCCTTTGTTTAATCCCACAGTACCAAAACAAAAAGCAAGTGTCTTCTCTCTTACACATACACATTTTGTTGTTGTTACTGTTGTTGAAGAAAAAGCAGCATGCTATATTACTGTTCTGCTACTTATATTTGCATTTATTTTATTTTGAAGTTCTTTCCATATTGGGAAGGAGCTTCCTGCTTTTTTTTTTATGGTTGTACAGTATCCCATTGTATGGATGTACAATAATTTGTCTATAACCAACTCTGCATTTGGTAGATATTAAAGTTGCTTCTAGTTTTTACTAGGACATTTATCCATGTCATTTTGAACTTAAAAGTTTATATGTAGGATAAATTACTGCTGGCTCTGCTAGGAATTCATGTATTTCTAACTTAGATATTGCATTCCATAGAGGCTGTATTAATTTATTATCTCACCTGTAATAATGGATTCGTGTGCCTATTTCCACATTACACTTTCACACAATGTATGAAACAGAATTTTCAGATTTTTTTCCCAATAGGCAAAAGAAAAGAAAACATCTGAATGGACTTTGCTTTCTCTTATTTTGAGTAAATTTCAGCATGTTTTGGTCCATTAAGTCTCATTTCTAATGCTTTTATAGTATATCTTTCTTTAAAAGACACATATATACAAGGACTAAATTTGTTGTCAGATACTAACACAGGGTATCACATTGATGTCTCAGATATTTAGTTGTCCAAGGAAAAAGGTTATTTGAAAATGTTAAATAGGTTCTGATCCTACTCACCTGGATAATTAGTGTTTTTTGAATATAACTTGACCTTCCAGGGATTCTGTCTCTTGAAGTATGGAATGCTTGACTACTTGGGCACATTGGCACACACCTGTAATCCCAGTATTGTGTAGGCTGAGACAGGAAGATCACAAATTTGCAGTCAGGCTCAGCAACTTAGCAAAACGCTCCTCAACTTAGTGAGACTCTGTTTCAAAATAAAAAATAAAATAGGGCTTTGAGTATAGCTCAGAGTTACAATGTCCCTGGGTTCAATCCCCAGTACCACAAAAAAAAAAAAAAAAAAAAATACAAAGGTCTTTAGCTCAGTCTTAGAACCCCTCTGGGTTCAATCCCAAGTACCACTAAATAAGTAATAAATGCATTGACTATTTTAAGAATTTTTGTACTTTAGAATTGTTGTAGCTAGATATATTACTTACTGATTCAGTCTCTGTGCCATCTTTATGAAATAAATTGGAAAATTTTGGCTCGTAACTGCAGCTGACTTGTCATCTTACTTAGCTATATGTCTCTTGCCATGGCTTTATGGTTTCTAAAACATTTTTCTTTCACCCTAACCAAGATGAAGCTTCTCCCTTTCTCCCTTCCCTCTTATTTACCTTGACCTTGCTAAAAGAGCCTCCCCTCTGGTTGTTTGTATGACTTTGTTACAAAAGAGGCCTGGATATTCAGCTGAGCAAGGCAGAAAATATAACCATATTAAGCAAGAGAAATCAGAGCATAGTTACATGTAGAACATGCTCTCGACTATGTTTGAGAAGTGTAATTATTTTAAACATTTGAAGTAAACATGCTATGATATTAATAGTATTTGCCTCTAAAATGGATTTGGATCAGTGTTTTATTATGAAAATTTTTTAAGAAAAATTAGCATTGTTTGTGGATATGTGTGTATGTATACAAAGATATAAATGAAAGATTCACTGGCTAAAACTCCACCCTGGTTCTTTTAAGTGCAGGTTGAGTTTCTTCCTGACAAAGATCCAAATTTTAAATTTTAACATGTAGTGAAAATCTTTATTAGCCTAGAAAAGGAGCCAGGCATGATGGTGCACACCTGTAATCTCAGTACTTGGAAGGCTGAGACAGGAGAATTACAGACAGGTTCAAGGCCAGCCTCCGCAACTTAGTAAGACTCACAACAACCTAGTGAGACCCTGATTAAAACAAAATTTAAAAAGGGCTAGGGCTGTAGCTAGAAGTTAGAATGCCCCTGGGTTCAATCCCTGGTAAACAAACAAACAAACAAATAAATAATTAATATGGTTCAGAAATGTTTTGTTTGTTCGGCAGTACGGGGATTGAGCCCAGGGACATTCTACCTCTGAGCTACATCCCAATCCCTTTTTATTTTTTGTTTTGAAACAGGGTTTCACTAGGTTGCTGACAGTCTCAGTACTTCTGAGACTGTCCTCAAACCTGTGATCCTCTTGTCTCAGCCTCCCAAGTACTGGGATTACAAGCATGCATCACCACGCCCAGCTCTCGAAGATGTTTAAAACAGTCAGAACTCTTTGACAAGGGGTTTGAGAATAAGGCAGACCCCTCTCCCATAGCTTGAGTAAAATTTAAGAAGTTTTTTTTTTTTTTATAATTGCACATTATAATTTTACAAAATAGTGAGATTCAGAGTGATAAGTTTATATATGTACATATCACTTGTTATGTTTCTCTCCGGATCCCTTTCCATTCCTCCACCTCCATTTCCTCCCCATACATATTAGTGAGATTGTTAGTGAGACCTTCTTATATGAACATAAGATTATTTGATCTCTTTCCTTCCTTAAACCTCCTGTTTCCTTTCCCCTCCCTCCTACCTCATCCCCTTCTACTATTCTACTGGTGTCCTATTTT
>PVLC010014762.1:0-38653 GCA_004027655.1 Graphiurus murinus
GGTACTAGGGATTGAACTCAGGGGCATTCTACCTCCGAGCTACGCCCCCAGCCCTATTTTTTATTCTTTATTTTGAAACCGAGTCTCAACGAAGTTGCGGAGTGCCTCACTAGGTAGCTGAGGCTGGCCGCGAACCCGGATCCTCCGGTCTCAGCCTCCCGAATGCTGGGATTACAAGCGTGCGCCACCACGCCCGGCTTGACACTTATTTTTATATAAATTTCCCATTTTCATTTTTATTTTGAAATAGAAAGTCACTGGGTTACTAGGGCTGGCCTCAAATCTATGATCCTCCTGTCTCAGGCTCCCAAGTACTGAAAGTACAGGTGTGCACCAACATGCTGTGCTCAGATTTACATTTTCTACTATAAGCTTCTGCCCAATCCACCATATCCTGACTTATAGAACATCTTATTATTATCATCATATCATAGCTTTTAATAAATAGCTCATTTCACAGCAAATGAAATACAATAATGAGAACAGGCTCATGGAATTCTTAACCATGTTCTCTTTGCTACGAAGTTATTTCATAGATGTGATTGAGGTCCACATCAGGTGGAAGTGAACATTCTGAAAAAAAATTGAGTAAATCTGCAAGGTTGGATACTTTCTGTAAATGGAGAAATTATATGGAATGCTGGAAGTGAAATTTAAAAGAAGGTGAGCTGAGGTCCCTTGAGTGATTAAGTTCAGCCCTGATTTAATTTTTCAGAGGTAGAATGCAATAGGAAGTAGAGAATACCTAAGGTATGGATTAGGCTGTCTCGAGGAGCAAGAAGACCAAAATGGCTTGCTCAGAGAAAGAATATAATGGAAGGATTTCTTGAGAATGTGAAGGAGGTAGATTCATGGAATTCAAAGCAAGATATTTCTATGGAAATTTATTTTACAGAGATCCTTAAGAATGAGTACTAAAAATAAATTTTTAAAAATAAGTAATAGTATGCATGGTGAATTAAAGTTTGTTTATAGAGTAGTAGGATAAGCAAGGTAGAAATGAGAAAAGATAGCATAAATAGACACTTCACAAAAGAAGAAATACAAATAGCCAATAAATGTATGAGGAATGTTTAACATATTAGCAATCAGAGAGATGCAAATCAAAACTACCCTGAGATTTCACCTAACACCAATTAGAATGGCAATCATGAAAAACACAAACAACAACAAATGCAGGTGAGGGTGTGGGGAAGTGGGAACCCAAATACATTGTTGGTGGGATTGCAGAATAGTGCCACCACTTTTGAAAACAGTATGGAGGATCCTCAGATAAATGGGAATGAACCTACTATATGATCCAGCAATACCACTTCTGGGTATCTACCCAAATGAATGGAAACCAAACTATCAGACTAATGCACGTATATCTATGTTTATAGTCACACAATTCACAACTGGCAAACTATGGAACCAACCAAGATGTCCATCAACAGATGAATGGATTACAAAACTATGGGATATGTACACAATGGAATTTTAGTCAGCCATAAAGAAGAACAAAATCATGTCATTTGCAGGTAAATGGATGGAACTGGAAAACATTATGTTAAGTAAGATTAGTCAGCTACAAATAGTAATAAATCAGATGCTCTCCCTAATATGTGGAAGCTAGGGAGAAAGTGGGTCATAAGATGTAGCGTTCCATGCAACCGATGTCGCGTCCTATGCCACACGGGGTAGGGCAAAGCAGGCTAGCCACTTCGTCTGTCGGGGCCGAGCGAAAGGGAGAGTGTCGCAGCCGGGCCCACCACCCTGGGGAGTCGGGGAAACCCCCCAAAAAACCAGCACCGGCCGGGAGTCCAGTCAGTGGTCAGGCAGTGCCGCAGGAACTCAACTTTATTGGAACACACAATAGAATATATGGGCAGGTCAAGTAGGGAAGTGAAGCTGGGGAGGGGGAGCCAATGGGAGCAGATCTCCTCACCTATAGCTTCAGGGGAGGGAGGTAGGCCTTTCCTTGACCCACCCACCGGCTTCCCTAGGTCTGAGGGGTCAGATTTCACCAAGAAAGGTCAGAACCTGTAAGTGCCAAATGCCACATAACATGAGCAATCCCTACAATAAGACTAGACAAATAAGGAGAGATCTTTGATGGGAAAAGAAGGTGACTAAACTGAAGATGATGGGGGAGGGGAGGGAAACACCCTAATGCACATGATGTACACTCAAAAACATATCAAAGTCAAGCACTAAATTGAACATGAGAAGGAGGGAGAGGGGAGGGAATGGGGCAGGAATTTGGGAAGGGTTAAATGAGAGATGTGTCCAAGTATGCCCTTTTCAGCTTGTACCTAACAAAGAGGTATGATTACAATGCACCAAAGAGAGAGAGAGAGAGAGAGAGGGAGAGAGAGAGAGTGAGTCAAACTGGAGAATGAGGCTTTAAATTCTGAATCTGTTATTTATAAGTTTTGTAACCTCAACTGTCCATTGGTTTCTTTACGGTTAAAAATATAAATGATGAAAGCTGTCTGTACCTCTGAGGGATTTTGATCATTTTAAATATAAATGAGTATTGTCTTTTAAGGTATTTAGAATAGTACCAGACACAAAAGTAAATGCTAAGATGTTAGTTATTGTAATTATTATGCAAACAGTTCTATGAAATTATAATAACAATATTTTTTTAAATTTTTGAGATATAAAATATTTGAAATACCTGGTGAGGAATTATAGTCCTAATCTCTGCATAGCTAATGTGTAGATTAAAAGGAGAAGAAAAAAAAGACAACCAGAAAGTGTTTCATTATATTGAATTAAAGGTTGTCATGTTCTTGCAATTAGCAAGTGGAAATGCAGTGATTTTTAAACTGACTAATGATATGAGACATTGAAAAAAATCTCAAACAGAAGGACTTGTCCAGTAGATGTTGAAGTTGGACTCACTTCTTAAAGTTATGTCTTCAGTGATAGTTGGGCTGAGAAAAACACAAAGTATATCCTAGCAGCTCCCTCTATGATGGAAATGGTCATGAGGAGATTCATGAGCGGAAACCCTGAATCAGTGGTCAGAAAGTGAAAGTAGGAAACAGTCCTATCTCTTTGGATAGCTAGAGGGATACTTAATAAACTTTTGAACTGCAGATAAATTGAAACAATCACAGCAGGAGAACAGTTTTGGACTCTCTCTGTGTAGAAAGAAGCAGGGACTGGAGTCGTAGCATAATAGTCAACTACTCCAATAAAGAGTCGGTAGACTTAAATAGACCAATGATGGCTAATGGAACTCAGATGAAACCTCTTAGTAGCCTCAATGACTTTTTGAGAGCAACTAAAAGTGAAATGTATTTAAAAGGCTAAGCTCTGTGACAGAATCTTTCTCTGGATGCATGGTGGTGGAAATGACTTTTGGGGAATGGGTGGAGCAATTGGCTAACCGTAATCTAACAAGACCCCATATGTTTTTGGTGTAGAAGTGGCATCGGTGGATCACAAAATGCAGTTAAGGAATTAACTGTTTCTAGGGCTGGGTACGAAGAATTTTTGTATCTGGCTACATAACATATTTCCTTTCCACAGGAGGTAGTTATGACAAATTAGAAGTCTGAAAATTTTCTGATGGTGTAAAGGCCCAGCTGTCACTGGGGAGATGGTGATCAGATTTCAGAGCTGCATGGTCCCGTGGCGCCTGAGAGAGTGCCATATGGTCACCCAAATGTTCCAGCTAAATCCACTGAAAATTTCCAGTCTGAGTTTTCCTTGCAAAGAATAAAACTCTTCTTATATGGATTTATCATAATGTGCTACAAAGATAGAAAACTTAACTGGTTACATTTTTAAAAAATGGAAAAATCATCCGTGTAAAAAAAATCTTTGCACAGCTGTTAATGCCATCTTTGTGATAAACAGATAAGGATGCCCTCCTGGGAGCACCACAGAATTTAGTCCATCTCTGTTGTCACATAACCTAGGGAAGGTGGACTTCATAATGGATATATGGTGAATAATTAAAATCTGTGGAAATACCTACTTCTTATGGTAAAAGCAATTTTCATAACCACCATCCTCTCATTGCTCCAGAAAATCACCGCTGCTAAATTGTTAATGCAATTGCTGTGTGGTAGGATAGTTGTATTCATGTCAAAGATGTCAGCCTAAGCCTTACCCGGTAACAAATGACAAATGCATAATTTATTGATTCTTAAATGGCTGTGTCCTTGGATATATCCCCTAAAAACAATTTGCTTAGAAACACATCTGGCTCAGGAAGGTAACCACTGTTTTAAAGAATTCCAGTTCTGTCTTAAAGCTAAAGGAAGGCTACAGTAATCTTTTATTTGTTGCATTTCTATATTGAATCAAGAAAGGATGTGCACTTTGTAGTAAGGTTTTAGGTTTGATAATAGAACAAAAATATTTCTAAGAAATTTGTAAAGATTGAAATTATAGGTAATGAGTCAAATAACTTCATGAAAAAGTTGTTTCATTTTTAACAATTTACCTAATTTTTATGATAATCATCAGAATTCACTAGGTTGAGTATTTCTTTTTATTAAAACAAATACAAGTATTTGACATTTATTATTGAAAATACAAAGCTGAAATAGTATCAATGAGAGTTCTTCAAGTATTTGATATTTTCCAATTGAAAATATTTTATCACTAATTCTTTATCATGTATACCCTGCCTGGCTATCTTCATTCCTCATAGTAGTTTTAAGCTCATACAGTATGTAAAAATGTTGCATTTCATTAATTACTTTACCCTTTAAAGTTTTTAATAGAAGCAAAATATAATTCTTGAAATATACTTGAAAGAGTTTTGAAATTTTTGTTTTATTGGTGCACAAAGAAATGCACTGTAAAGAGATTTTTGAAATCCTATAATAAATAGCAAGGCGCCTTTAACTTTACATTTCACCTTGCCTCACACACAAAATGTTTAATTATTTGAGGATTAATGGAGGTAGTTTATAATTAAGCTAAAGTATGAACTGATGTCATCATCTCAGTATGATGATATACATTTTTATGCCAAAGCACCTGTTGTTTTGGAAGGAAGCAGCTGATATCATTATCTGCGCAGCCAGATAGCCCCGTTCCCTGCTGCTTAAAAAATTATCCTAAGGGTTACCTAAGTTGGAGTAATTCAGCATTTACATTTCCATACCTAGAGGAGGACAGAATACAGAAAATGGCTTCTAAAGCAATTGAAGTGGGGGAAAGTGGAAGACACAGGGGGACAGGAGAGGAGGAGGCAGGAAGTGGGAACCTCATCTTAAGTGAACAAAGGGTGCTGAGATGGCCTTCATTATTTTTCCAGGAGTATGTGTAGGTTGCAGAAGAAGAGAACAATTGAAGCACCTAATTAATTTTAGTAATCTAAATGAAATGCTGCTTTGTTGGAGGAAGTGGAAGGAGAAAGATACACAGAATATAGTATTATTCTATTTCTAATTACAAATGAAAATGATTCTATTTACAAATTTATTGTATACAGAATCAAAGGACTACTGACAACAGGCAGGTGACCCAATTATTTTTTAACATCTATTAGTTACCCTGACCTTGGCTCCTTAGTATTTTGATAAGCATTGCTCCATGATGAAGGTGAAGACCTGTGCCACATACACACAAATTGCCATGTAAACTTGTTGTTAATATATTTGCTTGCCCTGCCTCAGGTTTCACCTCAAAATTGAGAAGAAATCACGAAGTCTTCTAGCAGGAGACAATTCTACGTTGTCCCATGCTACCAAAACAATATTCCAAATAAAAATTTATCATATATATTTCTCCCATGTGTATTGAATACATATAGATATATTGAATACATATATATGTAGACTCACAGATATATATATATATTTCCATACTCTGCTTCCATATTCTGCTTCTATAAAATGTTGTCTAATCAATGATTCCTGTTATTAGCTCTTCTCAACTTATCTCCTACTTCTTTCTCATTGGAACATACTGCCCTAGTCAATACTTCCTATCAACTTGCCACGTCTTCTCTATATTTTTTCCTCCCACAGGCTCTCTTCCATGATGCCTATAGACTCTAGTTATTATCCCCCCCAAGAGATTAACACTGTTTATTACTGAGCTATATTTAATTCCTACAAAAATCTCTCAAGATAGTTACTATTGTTATCTTAAGATTGGGCATGAAGAATCTGTCCGAAGTTTTAACTGTAGAAGGTAGATTTTTACCTTTGAAGATCAGCCCTGAGTGGGACTCTAAGATGACATCAGTCTACCTGCAGTCTCTGCCAACATATTGTGCAAATTCTCAGTAAAGCAAGACCAACCACTTCTTCTCTAGTAACTGGTCATAGAAAGTTCTTATACGGTCACATGCGTTGATAAATGTAGGAGCAGCAGCAGAAGAAATGGTGGCACATTTTCATGCTGTTATTTGTGTATTCAGTACCTTCTCAAATCAACATTATAAACCTGTTCCAATTCATAGTGCACTGCTGCTGCCTAAGACCTTTTCAATTTTGTTTATTCAAGTGAAATTAGAATTCTATAATTTGTATCACTGGGTGCAGGAACTGAGCCTCGGTCATATCTTCTTTTTTACAAAAGAAGACATTCTTTTAAGGTGCCTAATCACCTCTCTGGCTATTTAATCATAGCATGAACAAAGAACTCAAGAGTCCTTTGTCTATGCTTTTTTTTGTCTTTCTGTTTTCTAAAACTGTCAGAAGCAGCCATTCCAACAAGAGTGCTTGAAATGATCACAACTGCCATTCTGGCGGGAGCGGTGGATACTTGTTTTCTGAAAGCTTTGCCTGGGACTGAAACTTCCTCCAAGACATAATGGGCTCATTCAAGTAAATGAAGCCACTTCATGCCAGGTATTAGTGGTGTCCTATTTTCCACCTGCATGGAGGTGATGATTGCCTTCACACACAAATAAAAGAGGGGCCCAATCTAGCAAACCCATTTTGAAAGCCTGTCACTTGGGGTGAGTACTAATAACAAGAAATTTGTCAATCAGGCTCCAATCAGAAAAATAATAGCAGTCATAAATGGGGAGAATTTAATGCAGTAATATGGTTACGTAGATGGCAGAAGATGCTAAGAATCAAATCAGTGAGTAGCGGGGCAGTCCAGAGATCACCAACAGCAGAGACTGCCACCTGCTCTCGGATGAAGTTACAGAGAGAGCAGGAGGCATTAGCAGAATCCATGGGCCCAGGTTAATCAAAAGACTCTGAACCAGTGGGATCTGGAGCCAAATCAGAGACATGACAACTGCCTCTATACCCTTTAAGACAGAGTCAGAGGGGGAAAACACTGATACACTGATGTCTCCTTTCCACTTAGCCCTTAATTTTTGACAGATCTTCCCAATAGCCAGACCCCAATGGAAAGAAGCTAACTTAATAGCTTGAAAAATGCAACCAGCAGAGATGGGCCCAGTCTGCAGAGTAAGAAAAGGGCAAGAAAAATTACTCTGAGGTCAAATAGGAACAGAACAGGTAATGTTTTAATTTTTACACAGTCAGGTTTGAGTTCAACACATAATTTAAAAATATTGCACAGTAAAAATTCATCTTGGAAATTCCTTTAGTTGCCCAAATTACTCAGCAAGTGATCTTTAAATACAAGAGGCATCTCAGCATAGACAGAAGCTCATGTCATGAGGGATATTAGGAAAACAGAGATGAACCAAACAAAATACCTCTGTGTCCTCTCTCCTCCACACTAGGGGGCATATGTACATGGAGTGGAAAAGCACAGATCATTTATTAATGGAAAATTACATGTATCTATGTCATTACTCCACTGTCCTTTAAGCAACTATTTTAACAAGACAGAATTTACAGTAAGAGCCCTGGATAAAAATTGACCAGCCCACTCAATCTACACCAATTTGTATGAGGCAAGAGATATGGGTCTAATTTAATCAGCTACATGAAGCACTGATATTTTTGCCAGCAAGAACAGCTTACAAGAGGAAAGACTTAGTCTGGCTCATGTTTTCTGAAGTTTAGCCCAGGGCTGGCTGGCTCCACGGTAAAAACATCATAGCAGAAAGTTATGGCAAGGGAAGCTTCCCAGTTCATGGCAACTTGGAAGCAAAGAGGTAGCAAGGGGCAGAGGACAAGAGAAACCCTTCCTAGGCATTCTCTCTGTGGCCCAGCAACTCCAGCCAAGCCTCACCTGCCTACAGTTACCATCCAGTACGTCCTTTAAAATTATCAACCCATTAAATATATTAATCCACTGATGAGTTTATAGTCCTTACAATCCAATCGTTGCCTGAAAGCTCCACTTCCTAACCCTGCTGTGTTGGGGACCATCTTTCAACACATGTACTTTTGTGGTACAGTCAGATCTGAACCATAACACCAGGGGAACAGGCCAGACAAATGAGATTTTCTTAGTAATGAAGTCTTAATCTTCAGATCAGAAGGGAGGGATTGGCTCTGGTTTCAGAATTGAGGTTATCTCCCCAATTGGCCTCTAGCAAGTCAAGGGCAGGAGTTAACTCTGAGGGAAGTTGAAGCAGGGTCTTGCTGCATAAGAAACCCTGGGTAGATTCTTGTATTTTTATTCTTACTTTGGCTTACTCATTTCTTTTCAGAGGCTTATTGGGTTAGATTGTTTACTTTCAGTTCCCAAAATATATATATCTACTTTCCAGACTTCCCAACCAGAGTAGCTTTGGTGTGGGTATCTACCTAGAAGTCAGCGTTGGAAACTGAATAATTAAAGGCATATATTAATGTGTTGTTTGGAGTTGCAGCTTTTGGGAAGTAACTAGGATTGGACAAAGGTGGGATCCTTGAGATTACAGTAGTAGCTTTTTTCTTTAATTTTTTTAAGATGAGAAAAAAGTATAATTTTTGCTGTATCAACAATTGTCTAATATTTTCTTTTAGTTAAGTAATAGCTTTTTAAGAAGATGGCCTCAGCTGGAAGGTTCTATCTGGCCATGTGATGCCCTTGACTAGGTCATGACTCAGTAGGAAAGTTCTCACCAGATGCCAAACAGATGTGATGACATGCTCTCGGACCTTGAAAACTGTAAGCTAATAAACCTCTTTGTGTGTCTGTGTGTGTGTGGGGGGGGGCGGTAGTAGAGATTGAACCCAGGGACATTCTACCCTTGACCTATATCCCCATCCCTATCTTTTTTTTTGTACTGGGGATTGAACTGAGGGGCATTCTACCTCCGAGCTATACCCCCAGCACTATTTTTTATTCCTTGTTTTGAAACAGGGTCTCACTAAGTTGCAGTAGGCCTCACTAGGTAGCTGAGGCTATTCTCGAACCCAGATCCTCTGGTCTCAGCCTCCCAAATTCCGGGATTACAAGCGTGTACCACCAGGCCTGGCTCCCCCCCCCCACCTCTATCTTACTTTGAAACAGGGTCTCACTGAGTAGTTGAGGTTGGCCACAAACCTGTGATCTTTCTGTCTCACCCTCCCAAATACTAGGATTGCAGGTGTGTGCCACAATGTCTGGCTATCTCTTTACTTTATTTTTCTTTATAAGTTACTTAATCTGTAATATAACATTAGAGCAAGAGAATTCACACCAAGACATGAGCTTCCAAGGTGCTAGCTTTGAGAAAACTGCTAAAACGAATGTTTAGTTGCAGTTTTCCCACACGTACCTCTCAGGTCTGATAGATTTGTTAAACTTTAACCACTTTGGTAGCCCTTTTCTTTTCCTTATAATTACTTAGTATCTTACTCTACTATATTATAAGCTTATTGAGGATAAGAAATGTTTTATTCATTAACATATTCTTTGTAATAACTAGACATTTGCATACAGTTGTTCAATAAATGTATGATGACCTGAATTGAATAAATGCTTTAGTATTCCATTGGAATCATTCTGCTGTGCTGTAAAGAGAGTACAAAAAGTATGATTATTTTTATTATTCCTTTTTAAAATAAACCATTTTCCTCTGAAATCACATTTAGGTGAGTTATAACTGAATTCTGTACAAATAAATTAAATTTTGGATCTTGGGAATAATAAGAATAATAGAAATTGTTGGGAAGGCAAAAAGGAAAGTTAGTGGGAATCGACTAGAAAAGGAGAAGTAATGATCTTTTTTATTAGATTCAACCAGCTTGAGACTACTTTAAAATGACTTGAAAGTGATATTTACTAGAATTTTAATTGGTAAATGCTCCAAAAAGTACGCATAAAGCTATAATTATATCTTATGATTTTAATGACAATAAAGAACCAAACCAGATGCTTTCAGTCATTTTCAGTTTTTTGTGCCACTATAACCTTTGGATGAAGTTACAATCTGATACTAAGAAGTATTTGAAAAAGAATATGCCACCCATATTAAATACTCTATATAGGAAAAAATTATTTGTAATGAACATCTGTATACAATAATTTCGAAAGTACCTGCCAATGTAAGCATGCTATCATATTTCAATCCCAAAGGCTGTGTTGATTTAAAACAAAAAGGTGGAAAAATGACAAAGTTGAGCTACACTCACAGCCCTATTTTTTATTCTTTATTTTGAAACAGGGTCTCACTAAGTTGCGGAGGGCCTCACTAAGTAGCTGAGGCTGGCCGCAAACCTGCAATCTTCCTGTCTCAGCCTCCCAAGTACTGGGATTACAAGCTTGTGCCACCATGCCCGGCTTAATACAATTATTCTTATCCTGGACACTTCTACTCACAATAAGAATTATTTTTCTCCTTTATCTTTTAGATATACTTATCATTTAATTGAACAAGATGTCTAAAAAATAAAAAATATACAGAATATAAAATATAAGATATAAAGATACAATGGAGAGAAAAAATAAGTTGTTACCTGAAAATGAAAGAAGAAATAGACTACAGAGGAAATCAGTGATTAAAAATGTTCTTATTACAGTCATTTTTCATGATATAAAAAACAGGCTTTTTAAAAAATAAATAAAAATTTCTACTATAAAAGTGAACAGGAGAAAAATCATTTTATATAAACAAATTTATCATAAGAACTAGGATATCTAGAATAAAGAATTTTAACAGAAATTATGCAGGGAATAATAAAATTCTTCTATAAAAGAATCACTATTATTATGCAAATAAAAGATAAGAATGTTTTATTAAATGTATATTTCACAATATATCAATTTATTCTTATTTATTACATATTCAGTTTTCCTTGGAAGACTCTGATGAGGTTTATATTTATTTTAGACTAATACATTTTTGAATCATGTATTTCTTTTTATAAGTAAAAGTTTTTTTCAGTAGTTACAGATAGTATCTTTGTACACTTCATGCAAATAACATACAATCTTGTTGGTTATTTAGATAAATTTTGTTAGATAGTATTTTTATTGCTTTTTTCATATCATTTTTCTTTTATGTTAAGAAAAATTTGACATAGTAGTGAATTCTTTAAAAAATTATTTTCCAAGCTGGGCATGGTGGTGCATGCTTGTAATCCCTGAACTTGAGAGGTTGAAACCGGAGGATATGGGTTTGTGGCCAGCCTCAGCTACCTAGTGAGGTCCTCCGCAACTTAGTGAAACCCTGTTTCAAAATAAAGAATAAAAAATAGGGCTGGGGGTGTAGCTTGCCTGGATTCCATCCCCAGTACTGCAAAAAAAATTATTTTTCCTAAATAATTTTCATCATATTTTACTCCATGTTCTCCCTCAACTATAATTATGTACTGTATGCATACGTACTCCTAGAATATACCAAATAAAATTTCACTTTTAGTCTTTTCAGAGGCCCCTTTATTTTTGTCTTATTGAACATTCTTTTATCCATCTTAAAATTTATCTTGCCTCCAGAAATAACCAAGTTTCTCTCTAAAAGCTAGGGGCTTTCTACAAAGTAAATCAGACACTCAAAGACATATATTTAAATGAACATACAACCCTCAGCTTCATTTGCTCACATCCACACATGTATTCATCAATGATCCTACACAACTAGCAACATATGTACAGATACCAGCCACTTTCACCAACTCTACCCTGACCCTCCCTGATAATCATCTCTTGCCTGAATTATTACCCAAATCCCTTGACTTGAATCCTGACTCTGTTCTTACCCCTTCTCCCCCTTTTTCCTCCCTCTCACTTTCAATCATAGGTTCTTATAACCTATGGTTAACATGTCATTCACATAGTCTTTATCCTTCCCATTTCACTCACAGTTAGAGCTGAAGTCTTGTCAGTTGCCTGAACATCTTATGCAGATCTGACTCCCATTACCTCTCAGACCTCATTTCTCACCAGCCTTCGCTTCACTCTTTCTACTTTAGCCACATGGAATTTCTTGGTCTTCCCAGACACCTGGTAGGCTGAAACAGGAAGATCACAGGTTCAAGGACAGCCAGGGCAACCTATTGAGGCCTTGTCTCAAAAGTAAAAATAAAGAGGGCAGAGGGTGTAACTCAGCAGTAGAGCACCCCTGAGTTTAATCCTCGAAACCATAAAAAAATCAATAATCATCAATGAATTTTATTATATCTCTTGATATAAAAACTGAAAAATTATGCTCTCAACAGGGTGCATGAGAGAGACTTCCTCACCTACTAAATGAAGAGGACATTTATTATCTAAGGGAAAAAAATGCTTACTTTCTAGCTTGCTTGTGCATGGCAGAGTTATAGTAATATGTTATAGTTTTTTTCAGTAAAGAAAAGCTGATCTTAGCTAGGGCTTCAAGAAGTGGGGGGTTAAAGACTTGGCCACCTTTCAGCAAAGAGGAGGGGAAGTTCTTAGAGACTAGATGACCGTCACTTGAGGGAGCTTGGTTACTGGAATGAGACCGTGGTTCATTATCAAACTTTCAAGCCTGTAGCTTTGTGATCCATTATCTAGTCCATGGTACAGATGCCCAAGCAAGTGTCAGTAAGTGATGAAGAATTCACTACTGGTTCCCGCCTTGACCACAGTTCAAGATTATGACCAAAGAACCATCAGGTTTTCATTATTTGACTTTTTTTTCAGTACTGGGGATTGAACCCAGGGGCATTATACCTCTGAGCTACTCTCCCAGCCCTATATTTTATTCTTTATTTTGAAAAAGGGTCTCACTAGTTTGTGGAGGGCCCCACTAAGTAGCTAAGGCTGGCTGTGAACCTGACACCCTTCTGTCTCAGCCTCCCAAATACTAGGATTACAATTGTGTACCACCACACCTGGCTATTTGATTTTAAAGGTACAAAATTTTTATTTTGACTCCATATCCCTAACATCATTGAAAAATATGAAATAATTTAGATAAATAATTGAAAATATTTGTAATATTGAAGGTAAAAATAAATGTTGTTTTATCAGATTTCTAATTCAGATTAACAAGATTGAACTTTATTTTCTATACCACTACTGGGTATCTTTCCAAAGGGATTTAAACCAGAATATTATAGTGATACATGAATGTCTATGTTTATAACAGCACAGTTCACAACAGTCAAACTATGGAACTAGCCTAGGTGTCCATTAACAACTGAATTAATTACAAAATTAAGGGATATACACACAATGGAATTCTATTCAGCCATAAAGAAGACCAAAATTATGTCATTTTCATGCAGAAAAATGGATGAAACTAGAGAATATTTTGCTAAGTGAGATCATCAAGTCACAAAAAGTAACAGGTCACATGTTTTCCCTTTTATGTGAAAGCTAGGGAGAATTTGGGATACAAAAGGGACTCCAGACAAGGGAGGAGAAACCCCAGTTGAGTGGTGGAGGGCATCTAGGGAGAGAGGCAGGAGAGAGGAGGGGAATTTTATGAAGGAAACACTTCAATTGACATGATGTACATATGCAAAATTATCAGTGCCAATCTCAATATCATGTGTGGAGAAAGGGAGGGAGTGTGGTGGAGCCAGGAGGAAGCTCACCACATGCTGTAGGCATGCGTGTCTCTCTCACTCGAAACTTCATCGTGATGGATGATTACAATGCATCAATAAAAATGAAAAGACATTAACACTACTAACAAGAATGAACTATTTTCTATTTTTATTCTTCTGAGGTATTTTTTCATCTTTTTTGTGGATTTGTATGTTATTTTTCTAATTAACTTGTATAACTGCTTTCAAGTTTTACTGAAGATGTTTGGCCAGCATATACAAAGAAAATATTTTCCAGTTCATTATTTACCTTTCAAATGTGAACACATGGAATTAATATCTCTATTCTATATGTATACCCAACCTTTCTATTCCTACCACACCACATCGCAGGCCTTTATTATTATCTTAACTCTAAGTTGCTGACCTGGCCTCTTGGTCAGTCTCAACACCAGTTCTCTTTTTTAGGGGGGGCATTTCCATTGTCATGGTTCATGTTCCTACAATACTGCTTTTGTTGAGTCAGTTTCCCTACATAAAAGTCTTCAATGAACCTTCAGATACCCTGTGGATGGGATTATAAATTAGTGACACCATTATGGAGATCAGTGTGGGGAAATTCCTCAGAAAACTTGGAATGGATCCACCATATAATCCAGCTCTACTACTCTTCTGTATCTTTCCAAAGGAATCAAAATCACAATATTACAGTGATGCATGCATATCCATGTTTATAGTAGCACAATTCACAATAGCTAAATTATTGGAACCAGCTTAGTGTCCATCAAGAGATTACAAAAGTATGGGACATACACACAATGGAATTATACTCAGAAATTAAGAAGAACAAAATTATGTCATCCACGAGAAAATGAATGGACCTGGAGAACATTATGTTAAGTGAGATTAGCCAGTCACAGAAAGTGAAGGTTCAAATGGTTTCTCTCATACCGGGCATGGTGGCACACTCTTGTAATCCCAGTACTTGGGAGGCTAAGACCAGAGGATATGGGTTCAAGGCCAGCCTCAGCTACTTAGTGAGGTCCTCTGCAACTTAGTGAGACCCTGTTTTAAAGTAAAGAATGTAAAATAGGGCTGGGGGTGTAGTTCGGAGGTAGAATGCCCTGGGTTCAATCCCCAGTAGTGCAAGAAAAAGAAATGTTTTCTTTCATATGCTGAAGCTAGGGAGTAAGCAGGATACAATAGGGACTTTAGATAATGGAGGAGAAACCCCAGTGCAGCAATGGAGGGGCCTACAAGACGGGAGGTTCATGAAGGGAACACTTCCATTGACATTACATACATATGTGGAATTATCAATGCCAATCCCAATATCATGTATGGGGAAGGCGGATCTGGGGGGAAGCTCCCCAAGTGCTGTGTGCATATATGTCATTGTCACTACGAGCTACATTATGATGTGAGACTATAATTCACCAATAAAAGTATATAGTATTTATTGGTGCATTTTAAAAGTATATATATACATATATATTTATATATATTTATATACATACATGTTATGTATGTGTATATATTCTATATACTTTAAGTATATATAGTATACACATACATAATATGTAATCCTGGTACTTGGAAAGCTGAGACCGAAGGATCATAGGTTTGAGGACAGCATGTGGTAACTTAGCAAAATCCTGTTTCAAATAAAAATAAAATATTTTTAAAAAGGAGTTGAAGGTGATAGAATTCCTCTGGGTTCAATCACTATTAGGACACACACACACACACACACACACACACACACACACACACACATGTTAAACAAACAAAAACAAATTTCAAAAATACCTTTGGCTCTGAACAGAAAGTCCTAAGTCTATACATGATCCTTTGACACATACGTCCCATTCACAACTTGCCTAACACAAATCTCAGGCTCCAAACAACAGAAGCAGTCAGACCACTTCTGTGGATGTACTGAAAACTGTGGTGGGTGTCAGATGAGATGGGCCAGTGAGGATCAAGGTCCTGCTTCTCAGAGGAGATAACACACAGCTGAGTTTAGGAACACCAAAATGTAGAGAATGCATGAAACTACTTGATCACTCTACAAAGTTCTGCTTGGACAGAGCATCAAAAGGTATTGGTGAGCTGTGAGGCTGGAGAAGAAATATGCGGAGTCCTAGAGCCAAGAAGGAAGTCGGGAAGATTCCCTCACACTGCCTAATTAGCCTAGCAGCCAAGATAGGAGATGCAGAAAGAGAAAAGGAATGAAATCATTTGAACTGGGATGACCCCTAGTTCTCTGACAAAGGCCAATAAGGTAGTTGCTGGGTGCACAGATATAGAGAACAGAGGAGAAAAAGCCTTGGGAGAATACACTCAGTATGGGACCTACTGAGTTTGAACTGCCTGTGGGAAATATCAGAGACTAAGCAGATTGTCTCCTCTCTGCCCTTAGCCACAAAAGTCCTCACGGAGAGGGAACCCTCCTCGTGCCTTATGTCTCTCTAAATCTCACCTAAACTACAGCCCAAATCCAACTCATCAGTCACCGCAAACTTGATCTTCCTTAACTCAGTTGGAACACTTGCTTTAAAACTACTTAAGTGAGAGAGCCCAAGATGGCGTCTGAGTGAAACACCTCTCCTCAGGCACTGTGAGCTCAAATCAAATCTGCCATAAAAGCAGCTTCTTGACAGAAGAAAAAAGCAACAAAAAAGCGAACAGAGCAACAAAATTGAGGCCCCAGAAAGCTGACCAGGGAGAGCAAAGGAGCCCGTCCCCACAGCAGCAGCTCCACACTGCAGAGTGGTGGTGGCCATTAAGCCGGCCACCCAGCTCGGGGTCTATTAACACCAAGATAGCTAATGACCTCCTTCTTGCCCAGCGACCAGACATGGAGTAAGCAACTCCAGAATTCCACATCCTAACCAGGCAGCATATCCCTGCACCTTCCACAGTGACTGGAATGCATGGTAAGACCATCATAAGCCCCCAAGGGACCACCCCAGCACCTCCAGAGCTGGAGCAGCAATCAACTGCACTGCAGAGCTTGAATCAAAACTTCCACAAAAGCAGCTTCTTTATGGAAGGAAATAAAAGGAAAGAAGCAAAAAAAAAAAAAAAAAAAAAAGTGAACAAAGCAACAGAAGCAGCTGAGGAGAGCCCAGGGAGAGCAAAGGAGCCAACATGTGCCATTTTGCCAGCCACCAAGAGTGGCGTCTATTAGCACTAAGACTTCCAACGACCTGCTTCGTACCCAACTAACAGAAGCGGAGTAAGCAACTATGGAATTCCACACCCTAATCAGGTGGCATATCCCCACAGGATCAACAGTGATCAAGAACACCTGGGACAACCATCTTAAGCCTGCAGCAAGGACACCCCAGCTCACCACTCCCACCGGAGCCAGAGCAGCAGGGATCTGTAAGTTAAATTGCACCCCTGGGGTGTGGGGGTCTTTATACAAACTACAGATTCAGTCACCCACCCTTCTAGCAATTGGATAGGAGCAGAAGTGCAGGAGGGACCCAGTGCACACAGGGCATAGAGAACTTCCAGGCACCCTGGAAAATGCCCGGCATATAGATTGTACTCCCACCACCAGCAAAGGCAGAGAGAGAGAGAGATGCAGACAGGCCCTGTGGAGAGCTCAGAGACACAAGCTTGCAGCTGGAGAGGCATCAGTGGAACTCCCTGAGTGCACTGACAGGGAGAGAAAATAAGAATGCCAGAGACATGCTGGAATAACTAATAGAGTGAGCAGATACTTAAAGACTGAAAATATCCTTGCAGACCCAAAAGGGCTGCAGAGGCCACCTCAGCTCTGTACTTACAAACTAGCAGGGTTTTTGTTTCTTGTTGTTACTTTGTGGTTTTCTGTGTGTGTGTGTGTGTGTGTGTGTGTGTGTGCGTGTGTGTGTGTGTTCTGTTTTATTTGTTTTTACTCTGTTTTCATTTTGTATTGCCTCGATTTATTTATATTTGTTTGGATGATTGGTTACTTTGTTATTTTTTGCTGAGTTTGTTGACTCTCCTCCTTATTCCTTTTACAAGCTTCCTTCCATCTATCCCATTGGTATTCTTCTCAACACTTTTTTCTCTTCTCTTTTCTTTTTTCTTTTTTTCCCTGTCTCATACCAAGACCATCTCATACTACCACACCGAAAACTCTACATTGACTACCAAAATCCCCTGACATATCCACTATCTCTAATCTTTACCATATATCACCTCAACACACTCAACCTCTTATTCCACTAGACCATACCCTCTACTTTACCCTATTCTTACATTCATCACTGTGACTTCTCACCCAACCTTTACCCCTGAATGCAAACTGTCCCTGAATATACCAGCAGACAACTCTAAACCCCCACTGCAGAGATTGGATGAGAAAACCTGCAAGAGCAGCAAAGATACAAATTTAAGAACAGGGAAACCATGGGAAGGAAAAATAGCAAAGAAACAATGAGCCACCACAACCCCACAATAACAGATCTCAACAACACTGAATAGCAGAGATGACCAGAGGAAAATTCAGATCTTTAATAGTAGAAATGATACAAAACTTCCAGAAAAAATGCAGAGAGAACTGGAAAGAAGTAAAGGAACAAATAAACAAAGAATCTGACACCCTGAACAGGAATTAAAAAGAAGCCTTGAAGGAAATGAAGGATGTGAAAGATGCAATAATTGAAGTGAAGGCATCAATACAGACTATAAACAGTAGATTAGACCACATGGAAACAGAGTATCACTCTTAGAAGACACCATTTCAAAAACAAATCCATAGTACATACTTAGAGAAAAAAATTGACAGTATGAATTGGACATTGGTGAGATCTGGGCCAATTTTAAAGGAGCTAACCTAAGAATAATACACATAGAAGAGGGATTAGAAGTTGAAACTAATGGAATAAACAATCTTTTCAAAAAGTAATATAAGAAAATTTTCCAAACATAGAAAGAGAAGTAGACACACAGATGCAGGAAACACATAGAACTCACTCTAGACAAGACCAAAGAAGAGGTTCACCACACCACATAATAATCAAGTTGACTAATGTAGAAGCTAAGGAGAGAATTCTAAAGGCAACAAAAGTAAAAGGCCAAGTGACATTTAGAGGCAAACCAATTAGAATCACTCCAGACCTCTCAAATCAAGTCATGAAGCCAGGAGGAGCTGGAGTAACATATTCCAAACTCTGAAAAAAAATAACTTGCAGCCAAGATTCTCCTACCCAGCAAAACTCTCTCTCAAAATTGACAGGGATATAAAAACCTTCCATGACAAACAGAAACTAAGAGAATTTATTTCTTCCAAACCAGCACTGGGGAAAATACTCAAAGAGATTAACTACAAAGAAGAACTAAAAAGTACACGTAAGAACCAGGGAAACAATAATTCCCAGGAAGCAAGCAACTAAGCAAAGAAAAATGAACACCACCGAAAACAGTAGTCAAAACTCAAAATGTTAGGAACTAAAAATCATTTCTAAATAATCACACTGAATATAAATGGTCTCAACTCCCCAATAAAAAGACACAAGGTGACAAAATGGATCAAAACCCAGAATCCATCTATATGCTGCCTGCAAGAAACACACCTTTCAAGCAAAGATTTCCACAAACTAAAGGTGAAGGGCTGGAGTAAGGTAATCCATGCCAATGGAACTTGAGACAAGCAGGAGTGGCAACCATGATATCAGATAAATTATATTCCAAGCCTAAGCTTATCAGAAGAGACAAAGCAGGTCATTTTATACTAGTAAAAGGAACAATCCAGCAAGAGAAAATAACAATTATCAACATCTATGCCCCAAACATAGGTGCCGCCACTTTCATAAAACAAACTCTGCATGATATAAAGACACACGTAGATCCCAATACTCTAATACTGGGAGACTTGAATACTCCTGTCACATCCCTAGACTGATCTTCTAAACAAAATGTGAGTAAAGAGGCCTCAGACCTAAAGAATACCACAAACCAAATGAACCTATTAGACACATATAGACTCTTTCACCCAACTACAGCTGAATTAACATTTTTCTCTGCTGCCCATGGAACCTTCTCCAAAATAGACCACATTCTGGGCCACAAAGTGATCACTGGCAAATTCAAAAAATGTAACATAATTCCCTGCATCTTTTCAGACCACAATATAGCAAAACTAGAAATCAACTCTAAGAAGACCCAGAGTAACCATTTAAACACATTTGACCACCACACTGCTGAACAAGGATTGGGTCATAGAAGAAGTAAGGGGAGAAATTAAAAAATTCCTAGAAACCAATGAAAACAGAGACACAACATATCAAAACATCTGGGAGACTTTGAAGGCAAAACTAAAAGGAAAATTTATAGCACAGAGGGCCCACATAAGAAGACAGATAATCACCAAATAAATAACCTAATAACACAGCTCAAAGCACTCAAAAAACAAGAACAGTCTAACCTCAAAGCCAGTAGAAGACAGGAAATTATGAAAACCAGAGGAGAAATTAATGAAGTAGAGAATAAAAACACAATACAGAAAATCAACAAAACCAAAAGGTAGTTTCTTAAAAAAATAAGCAAAATAGATAAACCACTGACTAACCAGCCTAACCAAAAGAAAGAGATAATTACCAAAATAAGAGAATAAAAGTTGATATTACCACCAACAGTGTGGAAATACAGAGGATCATCAGAAATTATTTTGAAAAAGTATACTCCAACAAAATGGAAAATCTAGAAGAAATTGACAAATTTCTAGATACATATAACCTTCCTAAATTGACTCAAGAACATATAGAAAACTTAAACTGACCAATAGCAATCAAAGAGAAACAGCAATAAAGAGTTTACCATCAAATAAAAGTCCAGGGCTAAATGGTTTTCCAAGTAAATTTTATAAAACATTTATAGAAGAGCTAATCCCAACACTCCTCAAACTATTCTGTGAAACAGAAAAAAATGGAACCCTCCCAAACACATTCTATGAAGCCAACATCATATTAATACCAAAGCCAAATAAAGATAGTTCAAGAAAAGAAAACTATAGGCCTATATCATACTAGAAATGCACATCCAAAACCACATCAAGAAAATTATACACCATGACCAAGTCAGGTTCATCCCAGGGATGCAAGGCTGGTTCAACATTCGAAAAACAATCCATGTAATTCACCACATAAACAGAATCAAAGACAAAAATCACATGATCATCTCGATTGATGCTGAAAATGCACTTGACAAGATCCAACACCCATTCATGCTAAAAGCATTGCAGAGAATCGGAATAGAAGGAACATACCTCAACATCACAGAGGCAATATACAATAGGCCCACAGCCAACATATTAAATGGAGAAAAACTTCAAGAGTTCCCACTAAAAACAGGAACAAGACAAGAATGACCATTATTACCTCTTCTGTTCAATATAGTACTTGAGACTCTAGCCAGAGCAATAAGGCAAGAGAAGGAAATCAAAGGGGTAAAAATAGGAAAAGAAGAACTAAAACTATCCCTTTTTGCAGATGACATGATACTATACTTAAAGACAACTAAAAAGCATAGAACTGATCAACAAACTCAGCAAAGTGTCTGGATACAAAATCAATCTTTAAAAACCAGAAACTTTCCAACAATAAATCCATTGAAAAGGAAATCCAGAAAATAATTCCACTCACAATAGCAGTGCCCCCCCCAAAAATAAAATAAAATAAAACACTTAGGGATAAACCTAACCAAACAGGTAAAAAAAACTCTATAAGGAAAACAATAAAGAGTTGAAAAAAGAAATTGATGAAGACCTTAGAAGATGGACAGATCTTCCATGCTCTTGGATAGGCAGAATAAATATCATAAAAATGGCCATCCTCTCAAACATGATCTACAGATTCTGTGGGAAGTTAGTCTTTGAGAAAACTAGCTCTGTTCTGTTCCTAATGACCGCTTGTCCTTTCAGCTGTGCTCATCTAGGATTAATCTGTCCTAGGGTGTGGGCTCCAGTCCTCTTACATTAACATAGGGTGGTCACAGGATGCTCTGGCAGTAACATAGGGTGGGTACAGGATGTAGGAGGTATATGGCAGTTTACATAGATATGCTTTTTGCTAATTTGGAATGTGAAGCAATATAGCTCAAGGACTTTGCTGAGATAAAGGATCAAGAAAAAAACATGTGATTCTTGATGCATTGTAAAATGATCAACCTTAGAACTGTATATAAGCTGCACTCAAAATAAACTTGGCGACACAGTATTTACTGTGATCTCTCCTGATATCTTTGTTGTCTGTCCTTTCTCTCAACCTTCACTTTCCTCCTTCAGGTTTGTTCAATATTGCCAGCTGGCTCTGGCAAAATTCAATGAAATTACCAAGATCACTCCTCATAGACATAGAAAAATCAGTCCTTAAATTCACTGGAACAACAAAACACCAGAATAGTCAAAGTAGTTCTTAGCAACAAGAACCATGCAGGAGGTATCACAATACCTGACTTCAAACTCTACTACAAAGACACAGTAATAAAACAGCATGGCATTGGCCCAAAAAGAGACACATAGACCAATGGAGCAGAATGGAAGATTCAGAAACAGACCCATGCACTTACAACCAACTGATTTTTGACAAGGGAGCCAAAAATATACACTGTAAAAAAGATAGCCTCTTTAACAAATGATGTTGGCAAAACTGGTTAACCATATGCAGGAAAATGGAAATAAACCCCACTTTCTCACCCTGCACAAGAGTCAACTCAAGGTGGATCAAAGACCTGGAAGTCAGGCCAAAGATCTTGCAGCTACTTGAAGAGAGCCAACACTACAACACATAGCCACAGGTAAAAACTTTCTCAACAAGACCCCAAAAGCACAAGCAACTCAAAGGAAGACCAATACATGGGATTGCATTAAACTGAAGAGCTTCTGTGCAGCAAAGGAAATTATCAAGAACCTCAACAGACAGCCCACAGGGTGGGAGAAAATTTTTGCCAGTTACTCTTCTGATAAAGGACTAATATCTAGGATATACAGAGAACTCAGAAAATCACAGCTAAGAAAGCAACCCAATCAAAAAATGGGCAAAGGATCTAAATAGACACTTCACAAAAGAAGAAATACAAATGGCCAATAAATGTATGAGGAGATGTTCAACATCATTAGCAATCAGAGAGATGCAAATCAAAACTACCTTGAGTTTTCACCTAACTCCAATCAGAATGGCAATCATAAAAATCATGAACAACAACAAATGCTGGCAAGGGTGTGGAGAAGTGGGAACCCTAATACATTGTTGGTGGGATTGCAAACTTGTGCAACCACTGTGGAAAACAGTATGGAGGATTCTCAGACGAATGGGAATGAACCTACCATATGATCTAGCAATACCACTTCTGAGTATCTGCCCAAATGAATGGAAACCAAACTATCAGACTGATGCATGTGTATATACGTTTATAGCTGCACAATTCATAATTGGCAAACTGTGGAACCAACCAAGATGTTCATCGACAGATGAATGGATTACAAAACTATGGGATATGTACACAATGGAATTTTACTCAGCCATAAAGAAGAACAAAATCATGCTATTTGCAGGGAAATGGATGGAAATGGAAAACATTATGTTAAGTGAGATTAGCCAACTACAAAAAGTAAAAAATCGTATGCTCTCCCTAATATGTGGAAGCTAGTGAGAAAATAGGACATTAGAGGGACTCCAGATGAAGAAGGAGAAATCTTAGGTGAGCAAAGAAGTTGACTTAACAGAAGGTGATGGGGGGAGGTAGGACACCCTAATGCTCATGATGTACTTTCATGAACATATCAAAATCAATTATTAAACTGAACTTGAGAAGGAAGGAGGGGGAGGGAGTGGGATGGGAATTGGGGAAGGGTTAAATGAGAAATGTGTGCATGTATGCCTTTTTCAGCTTGTACCTAACAAAGATGTATGATTACAGTGCACCAATTAAAAAAATAAAAGTTAAAAAAATAAAAAAATAAGTAAAACTACTTAGGCGATACTCAGTCAGAAAATGAAGATATTCCTGCCTTATGTTATGCTCCTTTAGAAGTTAGGGTTGGCACCTTGTCTTGGTAATCCTGTTGCCTGTGTTGATGTCAATTCAAAAGCAACTAGAAGTGAACAACTTACTGAGTGAGTCATAGGCAAGTAGGAGGCTGATTTGAGGGAAACATTTATATGCTTTGAGGGAATCTGTGCTTATTAATGTAAATTGTTTAGCCCAGCCATGGTGAGTGACAGCTGAGATGTGACAGAGTAGAGATGTGGTTTCCCAGTAAAGGAACATGGGCTGTGTTAGATTTTGTATTTAAGGTATGCCAGGGTCATATCACATTGTAATAGATGGAGTCCTAGACTGTGACCGCTATCGTGTTTTGTACATTAGTGAATTATTAGCTTTTATTTGTATGTAAGGGAAGAGCACCTGCCTAGGCATTAATAGATATTGAAATCTGTAGTTCTCAGGTTCAAATAATACTAAGGCCCTTCCCCTCTGCCTTCCAGCCTAATAAGTCTTTAATCTAAATTGGTTTTCAAAAAAAAATTATACCCAACAATAGTGAAAGACACGTAAGCTAAACTGACATTCAGAATATGCAATAATTGCTCAGGGTTATGCACTTTGCTTGTAGCTGATTAATCGCAAGCTTTGAATACTATTTAGTTATTTCCCATATATGAACAAAAAAGGGTCACTAATGTTTTTAATGATACTCATGTAGCAACTGCCATTGCCTAACAAATGAAACAGACATACTTGAACACTGATAGAGACGTACACCCTTCTCCCAACCCAAAAGGCACCTTTCCAAAGTCGGTATCTTAGCAAGAAAAAATGAAGTGTGAATGAACCTATTTTCTACACATTTAGTACAGTAGGATAAGAATTGTACTGCATTATGATTTTCATGATTGAACCCAAATTAAAATTTTCCCTATAGTTAGGATCTTCAAGGAGCCCAGTTCACAGTAGTATGGATTGACAATTCTACAATTGCTATCAGCAGCATTCAGGATTGGGCATATGAGAAATTATATTGAGAATAAAGAAAGTCACAATACTTCCAGTTAAAGAAGGAAAGTATTCTGTCATAGAAACAGAAAATTAGCTAAGAGGAATAATCTAACTGACCAAAAATCTTCTATGGAAGAATAACCAGAAAATGTCATAGAGTAATTATTAGATATTAGTACCCTAATAATATATAATACTATAGAGCTACACAATTTCAAAGTGTTAGTGATATACCCCTGGTTGGATATGTGGAAGAGACTAAAATGTGTACTGAATTGAAGACACAAATGAATGTGAGAATATAGTACTTTCAAAAACAGGAATTTTACATCACTAAGGGAAACTAGTGAATAGCTAGATGGAGATCAAGAAAAAGAAGATATACTTTTATATAATTACTTATAATTGTTAAATCAAACTTCTGGGAAATTATTATACATATATACTGAACAAATGGAAAAATTCAAAATATTATGCATTTTAACATTGTGAATAACTTAAAGCTAGAAACAATAAAATAGGAATTTTTAAAAATAAATGATAGTACATGTACTTAATGGAATACTAAGTAGCCATTTAAATATTTTTTTAGAGTTTCAAATGTTTTAAGAGGGAATAATTCCCGAGTAATATTGTTAAGTGAATCAAGCAATTTGCAGAACAATATACGTTACATGCTATAGTCTGTGTAAAACTACTGCTAATTTGGGGGGGGGGAATTAAATGACGGGGATACAGGAACAGAAAGGGGAGTCTCACCATGCACCTTTGTGGAATGTCATGCATGGAAAACATTTATAAAGTTTGTACTATGTGAATATGCAACCTATCCAAAAATAAACAGAGTTTAAAGTCAGGAATAAGAAAAATTTAAATAATAAATGAATTTGAGCATAGGTTCTACTATATTCGATTGGAGAGGCTCTAGAGCTATGCTACATACCACACCATAACTTGGGGTTAGAGAAAGACTTTGGAGCAAGTGTTCGTGAATTACTTTGCAGGAAGTCTGCTTCACTGTGGGTCTTCAATAAATATTTCCTTCTTATTTTTATGTTTGCATAGTGCTTCACAGTTTTTTGGTTTTTTATTGGTGCATTGTAATCACACATCTTTGTTAAGTACAAGCTGGTAAAGGCATACATGCACACATCTCTCATTTAACCCTTCCCCAATTCCTGACCCACTCCCTCCTCCTCCCTCCTTCTCAAGTTCAGTTTAGTGATTGACTTTGATATGTGAAAGTACATCATGTGCATTAGGGTGTCCCTCCCCCCCCCCTTACCTTCAGTTAAGTCACCTTTTTTGCTCATCTAAGGTTTCTCCTTCTTTATTTAGAGTCCCTCTTATGTTCCACTTTCTCCCTAGTTTCTGCATATTAGGGAGATCATACAATTTTTTTACTTTTTTGTGACCGACTAATCTCACTAAGCATAATGTTTTCTAGTTCCATCCATTTCCCTGAAAATGACATGATTTTGTTCTTCTTTATGGCTGAGTAAAATTCCATTCTGTACATATCCCAACAGTACCTGCTTTCTAGATCTTTCCAGAAATGTGAGCTTGAGTCCTTTGGTGGAATACAAGATGATTTGAGGATTCACATGAGTTGCTTATGTGTGTTACAAAGAAATTAAACTAAATAGCATTCACTCAACACATTATTCTCCTCTCAGTTTTTCTACTTAATATCAAATTTTGCATTGGTACATTTTAATATGTTTTTAATACTTCCAATCTGCCTCAAATTCAGGACCCAGCTGGCACTTAATAATTACATTTTGTTGACTAGGTATGTCTATTTTACTCTTATATTAAAAAAGAAATTCTCCAATCATAAAATCAATTTTTATATAAACTGACATAATTTTGGAGTCAATTAAAAATATTATATAATATATAATAATAGTACAGGTAATTCAGGTAGTTAACAAAATATTTACAGAAGGGTACATAAAATTTTACAGAAGTCTTGTCTTTATTTATTCATTTATTTATTTGTGTGTTTGTGTGTGTGTGTGTGTGTGTGTGTGTGTGTGTGTGTGTGTGTGTGGTACTGGAGATTGAATCCTCCTGTCTCCGTCTCCCAAGTACTGGGAAAATGTGTGCGCCATCATGCCTGACTTGAAAGCTTTATTTTTTAAAAACAGTACTTCTTGGAAACACTTTAAAAAATGCAATGGCAATATGTGAAGGTATTATTACCAATTTCACTAACATGTGCGGGGAGGGAGAAGAGGGGAGCTGAGTGGGATTCGGAAGAAAGTAAACAGAGAGCTGTGTGCGTGTGTGTTTTTAATCACATTCAGCCTCACTATGATGTGTAATTGTAATGTACTAATAAAATAATTAAAAATAAAATAATTGTGCTCCTTGCAGGGAGGTTTGGGGAGAGAAAACAGACCCAATGATGTTGTGTGCATGTGTAAATATAGCACTGTGAATCTCTCTGTGATGTATAATTACAATGTACCAATAAAAAATTAATTAAAAAAGGAAAAATTGTACTTCTCACATGAAGGCTTTCTAAATGACTCATATGAAATTATTTTTCTTTTCTATGAATTATTAAACTCATTGCTTGTACTTCTTGTTTATTTAATGAATTTTATGCTTTCTATGTTGTCTTTTGACAATTGTACTTTGTATTCTGTTTATTTACTCATCCAATAAGTATTTATTGAAGAACTTCTGTGATGGGCACTGTGCCAGGACTGAGCATACAACAGTCAACAGTTTTCACAACACTGAAAAATATGGTACTGATGTCCCAAACTTCTTGGAGTCTTTATAAGATGCTATAAAACTAAGCCTGCTCCTCTTGAGGTTTTGCAAGTCCAGGACCACCAGAAAAGGAAAAAATAAAATAGAAGGAAAAAATCCTATTCCCATAAGTTACTGGAAGTTCTATAAGTCCTATTCAAAATTAAAAACTAAAACCTGTTTAAGTTCCCCTATGTACTATAAGCCAGGGATCTTGCTTCTTTCCACTCTTCAGGAACTTTTTACTTTTGATTAGGGGAACTTTTTTTGTTAAACCAGGAACCTCAAAGATAATTAAAGAGGAGTTGGGTGTGGTGGTGCATGCTTGTGATCCCAGTACTTGGGAGGCTGAGACAGGAGGATCACAGGTTCGTGGCCAGCCTCAGCAACTTAGTGAGGCCCTCAGCAAATTAGTGAGAACCTGTTTCAAAATAAAGAATAAAAAAATAGGACTAGGGGTGTAGCTCAGAGGTAGAATGCTCCTGGGTTCAATCCCTAGTATCGCAAAATAATAATAATAATAATAATAATAATAATAATAATAATAATAAAATTAAAAATAACAACAACAACAACAACAACAACAACTAAAGAGTTAATGAGGTCTCCCATAAAGTGGGAAAAGGGATATAACAACCTTAAGCCTAAAGAAAAGATGATTGGTTTATAAATAACTATGCTTAATAGGTAAAAACAGAAAAGAAGACAGATAGCGATGGTATGTAAACCTTATAGTAGGCAAATTATTCATACTAATGAACAGACTGATGGTAGACAATGTGCTAAATTGACTGTTGTGTTTTTAGGCTTTGTACCATGAAGACTCTTCACAAAGTCATAAATAACATTGGCTACCTGGCTTCCAGTTTAAAATACTAATTAATGGATGGTCCAGGTTAAAAATTGCAGTGATATATCTGGGTGATTGAACAATGTACTAATATGTTAATTTTTCATGTAGATGTCCACTGCTACTGCAATACAATCGAAGTACAAATGAATGGCTTTGTTGACCAACAAACCAAAATAACCAGGCTTATAAAGATGTACCCATCAACTTCAATGACAGGCTTGAAATGATGGGCACACCAGAAATGCAGGCACATAGAAGACAAAAGCCATCTACAGAGCCTCATGTTCCTGAGTCTGTATCCTTCCAGTGATGTCAACTTGTGACCTGACTGCCAAAAACCCACCACTATAGCTGGGGCCAATTTTTTCCCTGTTTCCTTTAGATCCATTAGGATGACACTTTCAGTCCCTGGCAAGTCCCCTTGCCAGCTGGAAGAAGTTATTGAAGATGGATCTTCACCAACACTTCAGATTAAGGGATCCAAGTCTCAGAGGGGGAGAAATGAGGTAGGATAGGAGAAATTAAATTAATGGTTAGAAAGGAGACAAACAGGAAGGAAGACTATAGCTTTAAATCTAAAAACTCTATGATGATCCTTATTATACCCTACAGAATCTGTTTTTCCCCCCATAGGCAGACATCCCCCCAAAGTTCACATCTTTAATCTTAAAGGCTTATCTCTTTACCTAAAGTTTCTGAGATGTTTGATAAATGAAGGATCCATAAGGAATGGGATCATTAGTGGGTGGCTGGGTGGAGCCTGGCCTTGAGAACCTGAGGATTCTTTGGAGAACTAGACCTCTATTCCTTCTGTGCACCCCTATCCAGCCCCCCATGGGGGTCTTCTATAAAATAGAACTATGGACCTCAAAGTTACCTCTCTCACTCTCAAGGTGGCCCACATGCTCCCTTGAACATGTATTCCCCCACTTCCCTACCTCTGTTTTTGTCTCTGAAAAAAAATTTAAAAGAGGAAATTTTGGAAAATGACTTTGTGATATGCAGCACACCAGAGAGAAACAAAATCTCATTTAAAAACAATAATAAAGTCATATGCCATAGCCAATTGATATCAACTCTGCTTACCATAATCTGATTCTAATAGTCACCAGCATTGAGCCAATCTGACTACAAATAAATGCGTTGTTGTACAAATAAAACTCTCAGGAATCTGTATTCTGCCTAAAAATACAGACAAAAATGATAAAGTGAATCACATATTTAATTATATACATATATATATATATATATATATATATATATATATATATTAAAGTGTAGCAGTATAACAAGAATCAGAAATGTGAAGGAGGAAATGGAGATGGTTGAATTTTAAATCTAGTTAAGTTGATCATTATTATCTAACTTGAAATAACACATTGCAAGTAGATAGTGCAGATTTGTTTACCAGCAGATAGTATTATAAGATTGACTTCTTTGCATTGCCTGTTGATTGACAGCTTTGTACTCATCCATGACTATTTGTGATAATCATGTGGAAAATTATTACAATTGATGCATGTTTAATTGAGGAACACCAGAATTCCTTTGTTTTGTAAGCTAACCTTGAGGAAATATAGCCCCATTCTGAAAACCAGACAGTAATTATTACTCAAAGAGGAATCGCCAGCCGGGCGTGGTGGCGCATGCTTGTAATCCCAGCATTCGGGAGGCTGAGACCGGAGGATCCGGGTTCGGGGCCAGCCTCAGCTACCTAGTGAGACACTCCGCAACTTAGTGAGACTCGGTTTCAAAATAAAGAATAAAAAATAGGGCTGGGGGTATAGCTCAGAGGTAGAACACCCCTGAGTTCAATCCCCAGTACCACAAAAAAAAAAAGAGGAATCGCCTAAGTTTCCTCCAAAAATATATTTTGAACAGCTATTATGAATACACGCAGTCTAAAAGATTTTAATTTCATCACAATTATTGTTTATTTTAAATTACACTTAGACAAAGAACAATTTCCTCCAATATAAAAAAGGAGTAGACCATTTAATTTGGACTTTTTAATGGAATAAAATAGCAGGCAAAATAAAGCACAGTTTTACAAATCTAGCAAACAGATTTCCGTGGATACTATGCTAGAAGTTCATAGCAGTTTTCAAATTGTGGTAAAGTCTGTTGGATATTTCAACAGTAAATATTAGCACTTCATCATCTAAAAAGCCATTGGCCATTGTATTTCCTTCGATTTTCAGTATTTCTCAAAGTTCAGTGAAAACTTTTTTTCTGATGTGACAGATATTTTCCCACAGCAGGGTAAAGCTTTAGGAAATCTGGGTGCATGATTAGACACCATAATTTTCCCCACGCATTAGGTACAAATGATTAAATTATCTTCATGAATATGAGATTATGCATGCTAAATAAACAAATTTAAATGTGTATACAATTACCTGTAATCTGGAAATGAAGTGTTTGATGTTGGTGAGCTGTAATCATTTGCTCTCACACATGGAAATATTTTGTGGGTTGACTCTGATGACTTACTAGAAACAGTCCATGAACAGCCACTACCCAAACTTGCTAGGTTTTATGGTGAGATGGCAAGAGAACTTTCTTTGTTCTTAAAAAAAATAATAATGTTTTGTAATCTAGTTTCTCTCAACACAAACTGCAAAGACTTGATTCTATGTGCAATTAAGATAAATTTCACTCAATTATGGAAATCATATTAACCTAGAAGGCATGATGGGTTTTCAAAAATTCCCTGTCATTCTTTACCTCTCCCATAGTGAAGCTTTTCAATTAGTAGTGTTTCTTTTAACACTAATATTTTGACTTTTTGTCTTTTCTGAGAGAAGTTTTTCTAGTGATAAAATCATTTAAAATGTAATTGTTGTGCTCAAATATTTGTTTTATTTCCTGGAACTATTAAGTTTCACTAGAAGCTTTTGCTTCATGGGCCATAAATAAACCCCCAATCCACCACTTCAGCACATTTCTAATTGTAATGCACTGTATAATGTTATAGGCCATTATACAGATGTTTTCTGTTGTTGTAAGGTGGCAGACAGTGACACTGAAATGTGTTCTTGCTTTAGAGAGAGAGTGTGAACTCAATCATGAGTCTTAATGTAATAATGTCTTTCATTTTAACTCAAAGAACCCAAATTTATTCAGCCATGTTTGCCCTTCAAGTAAACTGTTATATTTGAATTCTGGAGCATAAAAACACAGGGAAAGGCATAGCCTGTTTTTTTTAAATTAAATACCATTAAAAATACATAAGGATTGTTTTTTCTGATTCATATTTCACTGGGCATCTTGCTTAAGAGATTTTACAACTGATACCAAGCATACTGTTCACAGGGAGAGTTTTTTAGGTTATATTCCTTGTGTTTATGATTAAGCAACACCACCATCTTTGCCAATGTAAAAATAAATAAATTAATAAAAACTAGACTGAGTTTGGTGCTATTTTCTTCCATATATAGTTGTGATCATCTTTATGAGGAATGGTTGAACTCCAAGTACCGATAGAGGCATCACCATTAAAAATGTATGGTGCACAATTTTGTTTCAAGGCTAACTTTTCCCTTAGACAGGAAATTTGCTAAGATCTGAATTTCTTGTCTATGGACCCAAGTGTTGGATGTTAATAACCCATTCTTTGAAAGCTAAGCAAAGAATCAGGCTTACTTTAAGGCCATGATATACTGCATACTAACCTTCAGCCAAAATTAAAATATTCCAAGGGAAAGCACATAGATAGCACTAGAAATCCTAAATAGACATGGGGAATTTTATAACTGTAACAATAATCTCATCATGATGACGTTAGTAGATTCCTGAAATCATCATGAGTATTTCTTGGACTTCACTTCAATTAATCCTCAAAACAACAGAACTAAGTATGAGCTAACAGTTGCTAAACACTCAACATAGTCCCTTATTTTAATTTTTCTCTTTAATTCTCAAAATACATTTAAGACAGTACTATTAGAATTCTCATGCTACTGATAAGAAAAATTAATGATCATGCAATTATTTTCCAGAGATTTTTTGAGTCGCTGGTTATTGACACATAACAAATTGCCACAAACTTAGTGGTTATATTTGCTTGAACTTTCCAGGTACGAAGAACCACACTCACATTATTTCTTGCCGTGAGCTTCTGATTTACACCGTGAACAGCAGGCACATATGTTTTACTTAACTTCAAATCTATCCTCTCCAACAGTAACATGGCCCTTGTAGGTAAATCCTTTATCTTTAACCTTTTCTCCTGGCTCTTTCCCATTGCTATTTACATATGTGTAAGTCTCTGTCATCTGAAAAAAAATCACTGAAATGGCATTGATCCTCGAAGAATTTCCAGTTACCTGTTGTCTTTTTCTTCCCTTTGGAAACTCATCATTTTTGTGTTTTATTTGTAGTCTTACATCAGTCTGTACACACTCATCAATTTGTTGTCCTCAGTGTCTTATACAATATTAGCTCTTTCTGTACACTTTTATTGATGCTTTGTAATTATACATCAGAGTGAGGTTCAAGGTGAAACAAACATACATGCCCATGGCACTCAGTGCATTTCCTTCTGCATCCTACTCCATTTCCCCCTTTGCCCTCCCCATATATTTCAGTGAGATTGGTAATGATACCTTCGTATATGGACACAGCATTGTTTAAACTTTTTTCTTTCTCAATTCTCTCTTTTCTTCATGCCAACTCCCTACACTATCTACTGCTGTCTCTCCTCCTTTATCTAAGTCCCTTGTGTTTCTTATTTTCTCTCTTGCTTCCACATATGAGAGAAAACATATGACCTTTGACTTTTTGAGACAGACTGATCTCACTTTGCCTAATATTTTCTAGTTCCATTCATTTTCCTGCAAAGAACAATTTTGTTCTTCCTACTAGCTGAGTAAAATTCCATTGTGTGTACATACCACATTTTCTATATTATAAACAATAATAAATGCTGGTGAGGATTTGAGGATATAACAACTCATATATACTGTTGGTAGGATTGTAAATTAGTACAACCACCTTAGATGTCAGGATGGATTTTCTTTGAAAGACTGGGAATGGAACCACCATATGACCCAGTCATATCAATGGTTGGTATCTTTCCAAAAAATTAAATTCAGAACAGTTTAGTCATGTTTATAGTAGCACAATTCACAATAGCCAAGTTATGAAACCAACCCAGATGTCCATCAACAGAAACGATATTAGCTATTTTTACCAAGATCATTCTTGGTAAACCTAGTGTTCCTTTCTCAACCTTTTCTGCATGATTTGATGCTGGTAAATCCTCTCTTCCTCTAGGCTGAGAGTCTATGTCCTCTTGACTCCCATCATATGTTTGACTATGGTTGTGTCTTCTTCATAATCACCTCTATTTCCTCTAATTAAATACTAATGTTCCTTTAAGTTCTATCTTAACTAGTTCCATGGACAATATTATTGTCTCTCAGAGCTTCAATTTCTATCTTCATGGTACTCTCAAATACATTTTTCCTATCATATAAGTCATTCTCATATCAGACTTGAAATCCCTACACAACATTTGCACTTATAAGTTTATAGATTCCTTAAAGCTTTTCATATCCAAAACTAAGCTCATCATGATGACTACCATTTCTCTTCTCTCCTTTGTCCTAATGAATGTTATAATCACCCTCCCAGTTACCTAAATCAGGATCCTGGGCATAATACACTACTCATCCTTTTCCTTTCTAGCTAATGAATACAACACTCAGGGCTTCCCTATTCAATATGGTGTCCCTAATGCTAGGCATAGTGTACGGCATATAAATATATGTTGAAAGAGTACACAATTCAATGAATATATTTATTAAAAATTCCTTAGCAAAATATTTTTAAAACCAAACAAAAAATACCTTTGTGCTTTTCACTGTGACTCTTTCTGGCTTTATTACCTCCATGTAGCCCAATATGGTAAACTATATATACACTTAGGGTATTCCGAATGGATCATGTTCTCTGCTGCGTCTATGTTTTTCAATATCTCAGTCTGTCTCTCAAGAATACTTTCAAATATTTCCTCCCACAGATTGCTAAGCTGATTCTTCAACTCTTTGAGTACTTGCTTTTTCCCCCCAAATTCTCTTACATGTTATGCTCTGGATTTCCACTGCCTGTGGGATTATTTCTCTTTTATAACACTTTTCACTTCTATAATAATAGTAGTCTTCTCCTCAAAGGTAGAGGAGATATTTTGTCTATCTTTTGATCAAATATCTATCAAAGAAGCTAGCAAATACTAAGAGCCAATTACTGTTTAGTGAATGAGAGAAGAAAAAGGACTTCTGTGCTGTACCATTAGCCTGATTGGGGAAAAAAGAAACAGCTTCAGCTTCCCTATGAACCTAGATGCCAGGTGAAAAAAATTCTTGGGTCAAATTCAATCAAATAATAATTAAATATTAGCTACCTTTACATCGCATGTTTATAAAGGGTAAATTTTGTTGAAATATTCCTTCATAGTCAATGAAAAGAAACTATTTACATGAAGAAACAAGTGATAAATCATAACTCCTAAGAACTCTTACCTGATCTGAACTAACCAAGTAAGCCATGCTAATTTCAATCCCCATACTGTCAATTGTATTTACATTAGATGAAATGGAAGGAAGGAAACTTCATTTAGTCAACTACTTGCTTGTTCCTCAGTGAACTTAATATTAGCCAATTTGGGGCATGTAGCATATTTTGGTGTAATTTTAAAATATTTTAATATTTCTAGTTTTTCACATATTTCAAAAATATGTAATGTCCTAAAGCAAAAGTAAAATGTACATGATAAGATATTCTGTATATTTTTCTGAATGTCAAAACTAATGTTTAGTGTTTAATGACTCAAAATAATTATTACACAAAATCTTAGAAAAATAGAGGAGAAATAAGATTACAATAACATTTAGATTTTGTATGTAAAAGGAATTTGTTACTTTGCTTTCCTCAAGTAGTTGATGCATCTCTGTCATGACTGATTTCATTTAATAGCTATATCTTCTTTTGAATTTACTACACCACTCATTTTTAGATTTATAATAATCTAAAATTTAAAAAGGAAAAGAACAAATGAATTGCTTGTGATATCATTACATACAAGTCCAAGAGTCATTAAATCGTTGCCACTCTCTCCTCCTCAACATCAATTACTCCACTCTGAATATACTTACTCTACTCTCTATAATGAGCCCCCAGAGCACGGTTCATTGCAGGAGAAAGCACACATTCTTCGCTTGCGGTCAGTGGGATGTGGTTAATTTGAAATCAGTTAAACTATTATATCTGTCAAGGGCAGTTTTTTTATTTTCAATTTACTCAGTATTTTAGTATGCATGTTGGTTCCTGAGCCAAACTGGCAGATAAGTTTAGGATTGTTATGTTGCAGTGTTTACCGCTGTGGTTAGATACCGGCTACTATTGAAAGTTAGTACCTGGGGAGTTTCAAGATGGCAGATTAGAGGCAGCCAGCCCTCACCTGCTTCCCCATAATATAGGACCCAACCACTGGAGAACTGCTGCATATCAGTGGGCGACTGTGGGTGGATACAGAAGTTCAATAATGGAGAGAAAGACTTGGAGAAACCCAGAGGCTTTGGATAGCGAATCAGGGAGTGAAACACAGTACCCTAGCACTGGTAACATAGGAGCACAACAGAAGGCACTCCTACAGAAGATAGGAGGGAAAGAGGGAGAGTCCCAGTGAGTACCAGTAATAGGGAAATTGGTGCCTTGAAGAAAGAATTTAAACAGACACAGATCTAGGATACACACCATGGCAAACTGGCTCTGGAGAAGATCTCTGCACTTCTCAGCATATTCTCTTAATGTTGTAACAGGGACCATCTTGAGGAAGTCTTGTCTCTGCTTTCTTGTTTTTGAATATACTCTGTTTTGTGCATTGTAATTATACATCATAATGAGGTTCAGAGTGATAGGAACAGCACTTGAAGAGTTTCCCCCTCTTCATTCTGGGAGTCAAAGACCCCTGCATTTTTCTGCCTGCAGCTTCCCGTGGCAATCTTAATACACTGATTCAGAAAGTGGCTACCTTAAAACCCAGTTTGGCACCAAGGTAGATTTGCTGATACAAACCTGTTGAGAATTTTTTGTGGTCACTTTAGAATCCATGGATCAGGAAGCCAGCTGCAGGAATATGGGAGGACAAAAAGTTGCATGTGGTTTCACATACAGTCAAGTCTCAGAACACCCGAACTACAGTGATGAATTGCAAGGGCCAGCCACCCCCCTCCACCCAGCATAGATAGCTGCGACATCAAAACTCCTCTCTGGCCTGGAGGGTGCAGAATAAAGTTCCCTGAATCCTAGGTACACTGCATCACCAACGTGAGCCCTTCCTAAGGAGTGCTCAGTGCAAAGGGCACCAGAAGGCACCTGTACCAGGTGAGTTTCACACTCCACTTCCTCTTGGTTACATGCTGCAATGTTGGCATCTGCTCTGCTCTCAGAGTTTGGAGCCCAAATAAATCCAGAGTAAATTTTTGAGCTCTGAGTTCTGCCATAGCTAATTCTGGCTAGCAGGGAAGCTTAGAGATATTTCAACTGGCTCTGGCCAAAACCCACTCCCACTGGTTACCTGGCAAGCACAACAAAGGAGAAAAGGAATTGAATAACATACAGACTTTGCTCTCTCCAAGCCATGTACAGTCTAAGAAGACACAAGACAATCAGAATAGGTTAAAATCATTCACTTTTACCCATTTAATGGAGCACTACAGCAAAGGAAATTTTTATTTATTTTTTGTTGTTATTGCTGTGTGTGTGTGTGTGTGTCTGTGTGTGTGTGTGTGTGTTGTACATGTGTATACATATAGATTCAGATATAGATACATCTCTTTTTTCTTCTCTAATACTAATTTTTTTCTTTTCTTTTCTCTTATCTTCTTACTTTTTAAAACTTTCTACTGTGCTCCCGTTTTTCTCTTTTTAAATTTGGCTTTTTTCTTTTTTCATTTTTCTCCTTTTCAAATTATTTTAACTAAATTTGTTATTATTACTTTCATAACTTTTTAGTTTATTCTATCTTATTTTTGCCCTTTTCATTTAAATTGGTAGTGATGCGATGACTATTACTGTTTTCATTTGGCTTTTACTTTATTTCTTCACCTATTTTGTTATTATTGTTGTCTGGTGCTTTTTTTTCCTTATTTCTATGCAATGCTGGGACTCAAACTTGGCACCTTGAGCATACAGTGTGGGCACTTTGCTACTGAGCTGCATCCCCAGCTCTTTTCAGAGAAATTATGCCATACTACAGTCACTACCTTATCCTTCTTAAAACATGGTAAATACTTCAAATTAAGAAAGAGAAGAGATATAGATACACAATCATCAACCTGACTTCATGCAGGCATGTCCAGGGGGACCTGAAGATCCCACTCCTATATATCCATCCACCATGGATATTGCAGAGAGGAATAACGTAATGGTTGTGGACACCACATCTGTGAGGAACCTTAGAATAGGTTCCACTCACACTCTCTGAAAAAAAAAATCATTGCTGGAAAAACTCAGAACTGGACACACAGGGGTGCACCTCATATATTTTGCTGTCTATATCAAACCTGCCTGAATAACCAGAGACATCCCACTTTTGCAAGACCTACAGAGAAAGAATTTCCCTTAGGTTCCAAAATGGTATGCTTCCTGCCAAAATACACTAATTGCAGTTTAAAAAAAAGAAAAATTACACTACAAATCTAATTAGAATGAAAATCAACATCATAAAATATAAGAACAAGTGCCTATGTTTTGATAATAAACCTGAATGTAAATGGTCTTACAGGAGAATCACAGGTTGTAGACCAGCTTCAGCAATTTAGTGAAAACATCAGCAACTTAGTGAGACCCTATTTCAAAACAAACAAAAAATTTAAAAAGGTCTGGTGGTGTAGCTCAGAGGTATAGTGTCTTTGGATCCAATCTCTATTACCAAAAATAAAATAATTTTAAATTTTTAAAAAAGTGTGAAGACTAAGAAACCTCAAGAACCTCAACAGAGAACCTACAGAGTGGGAGAAAATTTTTGCCAGTTACACTTCAGATAGAGGTTTAATATCTAGGATATACAAAGAACTCAACAAAATCGCAACTAAGAAAGCAAATAACCCAATCAAAAAATGGGCAAAGGATCTAAATAGACACTTCACAAAAGAAGAAATACAAATGGCCAATAAATGTATGAGGAAATGTTCCACATCATTGGCAATCAGGGAGATGCAAATCAAAACTACCCTGAGATTTCACCTAACTCCAATCAGAATGGCAATCATAAAAAACA